>JAQIXX010007633.1:0-10566 GCA_034700605.1 Willowsia nigromaculata | reverse complement strand
TAACTAAATATATCGAATGGAAGTGATTTGTGTAAAGGTAATGTAATGTACAAAATGTTATTTACTTTCATCGTCGTCCTGAGATGAAAGTGACCTGATTGTTGAAACGTAACATTATTGTGTAATATGTATACTAGTACGCTTATGTATATAGTAATGCTTACAAATTGTAGGACGAAGAGATTGTTTTTTAGCTAAATACTACTCGGAGTAAAATAAAAGTATATCTTTACAAGACTTGAAAAAGGCTGAGAAAGAAAAATCAATCAAGATGCAAAAATCAAAATAATATCTGCACTTTGACTTTAGACCATATTAATAACTGAGAGTGATTTTTATGGCAAAATAATCACATACGTATTGTTCCAAATTGCACAAGCATAAAGACAGTGACATTGGGACAAAGTGAGAATTTTCATGATTCAGTAACCCATCATTCATCATCCTAATATTTCAAAACGTCAGAGACTCCAATTGTTTAGATACATGGTTCACACCTCACACCATAATCCTATGCAGAGAATTCACTATCAAATGGTGGTACTCAACTGATGAATCATTGCAGTAGTTGGACTACTTGTACACTTTCAGAAATAGAACCGTTTGGACGCAAAAGACGTTACGCTGCATAGATATACTACGAATTGTAAATGTCAAGCTCACTTTATGCTTGTCCTAACTTTTTAATATTTGCATAATGTATGCAGGAAAATCACTACAGAGCAAATCCACTTATACAGCATTTTTAGCTCTATTCTGAATGGTTGGTCACAGGTTTCATTCTTCAATTCAAGGTACTCGGAACTTTCCCTTATTAGTATGGATTGTTTCACAGCTGAAAACTGACATGGAACGAACTTTAATCTTTACTCTATAATGCAATTTTCGTTATTACGCAGTTACCAACTGATTGTTGAGACGACATGATATTGTTTTCTTTTTCAAATATTTTCAAACACTTTTCAACGATAATAATAATTGATATTAGCTAGGTATGTTGTCTTAATGCTTCATCTGCCCAAATATCAAACTCAATTGTTGCATTGTTCCAATCAGTTAAAGTTACCCTGCAAAAGAACTCAAACTTTGCCCAAAAGTAATATGAAAAACTTTCGTATAGTTAGGTGTCTACTCTTTGATTTAAAAAAGTTAAAGGTGTGCATGGAAGGATATCATAAAATCATCGTTCCTTTGTTTAACAAGATTTGTACAAATAACCGAACTTCGATCTCCATCCACTTGAGCCACGCAATTAAGCAAATATGGCATCCTCGCTGGCGAAGGAACTTTGCCTTTCTCCAGCACTGAAAACTTCTTCCGTGAGAAGGCGTAGCTTAGATATATGCCAGCAAATTGGAACTCAGCTTTTATCGCCTAATTTACTTCAACAGTTGTCACCATCATCTAGTCCAAAAACTCCAAGTCCAACGGCTAGTCAAAAAAGTAGTACTAAGAGCGCTACCTCTCCATTTAAGCTTCTTGATGATTCGAGACTCGCTTCATCCCAGTCATCGGTTTTCAGTTTTGGTATTGGTGAAAGCAGTGAGCAAAATCAAGTTTCATCCCCAGCAACTTATAATTACAAAAGACGAGCTTCAGACTCGTTCTGGATGGTTGAAAGTCTCCAAAGGAAAGTTGAATCATTTGAAAAATCAAACGAAACATTTCAAACCCGAAGACAGTCGCTAACACCGCAACACCCGAGCTCATCATTCAATAAACTACGCAACAAGGAAGATGAAAGTTGTGAAGAAAGCATAGAGAAAATTTACCCAGATGAAAGTAAACATGTATACGAATGCACTTGTGATGCTGATGTTGCGGGTGAAAGCGAACAAGCTGCTACCAACAGGTGAAAATAACAAGATATTTGTATGCGTTCTTTGTTTTAACATAGTCAATAGTATTGCAAATTAGTAACGGTAACGCTGCTCAATATCTGGTGCATGCATAATGTTTGCATCGTGTATAGCCATTTAAATAGCCATTTTAAATTCATAATTTTACAGGGAGACATCCATTATAACGTGTAATATAATTCCTCCAACACCTCTAAAGCCAGTCGACCAAGAGGATAAGTCAAAAAAGAAAAAAATGCCACCGTTGCAGTGTTCATTAGTGATAGGCAGCAGTAGTGACAGTGAAAATGAGGAACCGGAAGAGGCTCCCAAGTCAAATCAAAGGAGAACCCATAAATATAGTGTAGAAACGAGTCCTCATTCATTACGAAGATGTTCAGCTGGAGCGAAATATGACTTGGATGACAACGTGATGAAACTTGTAGCTCTCCATTTAAATCTGTCTCTAAATCCTGATGAGCTTTTGGGGAAAGGTAGCTTTGGAACTGTGATAGGTGGACAATATCAGGGTATGCACTTATGTCCCGATTTTAATCATGAAAATAATAAAGCACGCAAGTATGGTTTAAATTTGAAGTATGATCCTGACAGGAAAGCAAGTAGCCGTAAAAATTCTGAAAACTACAAATGCTCAGAGAAAAGCGTCGATCCTTGGAGAGAACAACGCGCTAAACCTGCCATTTCATAATCATATCGCACGTACAATGGACATTTTCCAACTAGGCCCAGATAGAGCATTGATAATCATGGAGAAAATGCACAAGGGAAATCTTCTCACTTTACTGAATGATCCAACCTTCCAAATGAATTGCTCAGCAGCAATAAATTTTTCCAAGCAGATTGCCTTAGCGCTAATATTCTGCCACCGTCAAGGAATTCTACATTTGGATGTAAAACCGCAAAATATACTGATGGATTTTCGCAACTGCTGTAAACTCTCGGATTTCGGGAGCTCGAAAAAAATTAGTGATCTTGCAACATGTTACCAACATTTTACGGTAGGGATACAATCAGATTTACAATTTTAAATGACACGATGTCCAAACAGAACGTATCTTAATCCAATGTTGATTTTGTAATAGCTAGAAGGAACTGTTCCATATACTGCTCCAGAATTATTTAGGGGAGCCTGTCCCACCGAAAAATGCGATGTATACAGTTTTGCTATTACAATGTGGCAAATTCTCACGCGGGAGGTGCCTTATGAAGATGAGAATGAGCACACTGTGATATTTAGGGTAAATAATTTTTTTTTACAAAAACTATGCATGCACTGGAGAAAACGTCACTTAATATTCATTGCTTATAGGTCGTTTCTCAGGATCTGCGGCCAGGAAACAACAATCAGCCTACATGTTCTGATGATGCCAACGAAATTAAATTGGTAGTTAAATATGCTCAACTATATGAGAAAGCTTGGGACCCTGATCCCAGATTACGACCTGCCATGACTGAAATGCATAAGAGCTTAATTGAGATACAATTTTTTTCAATAGGCTAGTTTTTAGTAGAGTTACATAAGATTTTTTCAGAGAAAATTCATTTTTTTAATTTAATACAGTTCCAGAGTTAACAGTATTATTACATTTTATAACAATATAGAAATAGAGTGAAAACGTTAAGTGATACAAAACGTGTTCAATAGTCTGTACTTGAGATCTCAATCAAATGTATCATGTTTTTCCAAGTGAAAATTGAAAAAAAACTTAATTTATCTAGTTAAAGTTAATTAAGGAATCCTCAGATAAGTATATTTCATCGTAACTTAATTGGATTAGAAATCTGAAGGTACTTATTGTCGATTTGTTACACATTTTGGTGAACAACCATTATTACGCGTCTGGTATATCTCCGCCCGGGGCGAGCTGCAACAAAAAATACATTACTAATTAAAACTGTACATATATCAACAGTCATAGTTCAAAACGCACAGTAATTTATTAATTATCAAACGCATTACAAAAAAACGCAGCAAAAATAAATAAAATATGAGTTTAAAAGACTGAAACGCGTTTGTCTTTATATTTTAGCCGGCCAATTTAAAAAATGCTGTTACCATTGTGATATTATTCCCATTCAATAAAATCTGCTCCAACTTGGTGATTCTTCGACCCTCACTCGTCTGCTGATATTCAGTGACATCCTCTAGGACCATGTTTACGTAATCATCGAATCCCAACAGTGTCCCCACAATTTCCTTGTCATTCTTCATTATAATGTGAATCCTTGATCCAATGCATTTATCCACCAACTCTGTACTCACACACACCAATCCAAAAAAACGAATTTCAGAACAAATTAATTAACACCACATTTTCCGTTTAAATCCGAATCACAAAATAGTTAGGGACA
Source organism: Willowsia nigromaculata (assembly GCA_034700605.1). NCBI lineage: Eukaryota > Metazoa > Arthropoda > Collembola > Entomobryomorpha > Entomobryidae > Willowsia > Willowsia nigromaculata. The sequence goes on along the minus strand of JAQIXX010007633.1, from coordinate 6,355 downwards.
CCACTTACCCAGCGGAAGTAAAGTAGACGGATTCACAGCTGTTGACGATGCCATTGTCAATTGTTTTGACACACAAAAACTGCTACTTAATGCACTTATCCGAGATGAAGCAAATCACCTTTAATGAGCGAAAAACTACCACTGCGTGTGCACAGCCTTCTACTTACTTATCTCCGGTTATTGGTTATCACTGCAAAAAGAAGCATTAAAAACGGAAAACTATACTTTTGTAAGAGACCACGAGATTTCTACCTAATTACTCCGTACACATCGACCACGCACACTATGATGAGTAGCTACACACATGAAATGAGATTTTCCTTCGTACAAACTTTACACCCAACAGGAAAGGAACCGCTCTATTGACTGAGATTCATCAACGCAAATTACAGCGTGTGAATTTCATAATCACAATCAGCCTTATCTTTAGTTTATGCCGCTGCAGCTACTATTTTCGCATTGTGCACAAGCGCATTACAAGAGAGTAAGGCCAAGATTTTAAATCATTTGAAGCAATAATAGCCGACTAGCAACCAAAAATTGCTGAACCACACATTTTACATGGAATTTGCTGCAGACTTGCGGGTATTATCTTTTCGAACCGTACATAAAACGCCTAAAAAAGACCGTAATACGCAATTCAGCCTCGTAAAACGTCGTAATAATCATAATGAAGAAATGTATGAAACTGTCCACACAGCAGCCATTAACAAGCAAAAGAAACCTAAAACGAAACCACTATATCCCAGTTTTAAACATAACGATGCTTACCTGTACTGTCTTCTTATTCTCTATAATCATCATTATCATTTGCACGTCAACGTCTGTCCCTTTCTCTTTCTGATTTTTTTTATGAATTGACAATGCAATGTTCTTGAGAGTCTTCAAAAATCAACCCCTGTTTAGCTACGCTTCTGGGGTTTTTACGATGAAGGATTTCCTATTCCACACGATGTATATTTTTAATGCTTTTCATTGTGATGAAGACAAAGAGAGAAAAGTTATCATTTTGTTGAGGGTTTCTGTTACGCAATAGACGCATGGATAGGTAATACATTTTGTATGGCATGGTATTCTTAATTTAACCCGTGAAGCAATCGTAACTCTTTTTTCAGCTCATCAAGAGAAGAGGAGGAGATTTCTGTGTGAGAAAGACTCACAAGAAATGAAATAGCCTCAGGAAAAAAACTCTTTTTTTGCTGCTACTTCATTTCCTCGACATTTTTTTTTCAGTTTGAAAGAGAGCTATAAAACTTTAAAATGTTGAATCTGGTTTTTCTCTCATTTGAAGTTAAAGTATAAGTTATCATGTTGGTATAAACGGAGTGGCACCGCATGCATGTACCGAAATAAATATATCAAAGTGGTTTTATATGACTGACTGACATACCTATTCTAAAAGTCAAACCGAATCCGAAACCAATCTTCCTGGTATTTCTGTGATATTTGCGAAAAGAAAGGCAGAAAGAGAGCTGTTAGAATTCTTTGCGTAAGTAATTTAGGGATTTCTTGCGGTTTTGCATAAGATTGCTTAAGATCTCTGGTTTGGTTGCTATTTAATTATTGCGGATATAACCCTGAGTACTGTTTTTATGTCTTAATGATGTGTCCTCAACAAATTGGAGAAGGATAAGCTCTGATAGAGTGCAGTAATGGATTCCACATCTGTACACATGGATTAAATCTATTGCCAGAAACATTTGAGGAAGCGTTTTTTCAGTAATAGAATTCATCAATGCATCAAAATATCGCGTTTTTTAGATTTGGAAGCGCCATGCCATGAATAAGCACAAGAGCCAAAGATCTTTTGAATGTTTGCTCTTTCCGTAGAAAATGCTGCAAAAAATGCATACCAGAAACATATATTATGTAGGTAATAGGTGAGATCATACACGGACAAGCGAGTATTTAGTCTGGTATTTTTGGCATCTCTGCAGTGCGAGTATCCTCAAGTTCAGTACATGGCGCGATGATGTTGATGCTCCTGTCAAAAAACAGAGAGTTCCACTAATATACGAAGATGAACTCTGAATAATGTAGTGTTTATATACTGCTCATCTCTCTGAGTCACAAGCACTAGAGTGAGAGAGCAAATAACATATAAAATGTATCATGATCATATAATTGCCATATAATCATTTTAATATTACGATTGCATTACATGCGTATGAAAAGATGACTTGAAAAACAAGGTGGATAAAAAATTAAGTCTCTCTATACATTGTTATTACAAAAAGCCTGAAGCCGATACATGTTTAACTATAAGTTTGCATGGCCATTATTGTATGAGGACTCCTACTGCATGGATCATCCAACCAAGAACAAAAATGTAGAGGGATGATGACAAATAGTCATGCTACATGTTATGCAGTCGCCTATTACATGTATACAATGTGATGTCGCGCTACTGTTGTGTGAATGGGAAAACTGTTTATAACGCTTTTGACTGTCTCGAACACTATCCAAACTAGAGACGCATTTATTAGGTGCGGCTGTATTTGATATACTAACAACTGGTAAACCATAAACGAAAAACTATCAGATATAATATGCATGTGAGTACTTACCAAAAAAGCATGCTGCATACCTTTCATCCCTCTTATTTTCCATGCCATTAAGCCCTGAGAGCTCCTATGGCTATTCACAATGAATTGAAATACCCCGTCTCTCTGGTATGATTACTTTTCTAATACAGTGAGCTAGAGTAGGTATTCGGTCCGCTGTTTTTCTTATAGGTTCTCACACAACAAAATTCTCATCCACACACACTAACTCCACCACATAGACTTCACATCTCTCTCTTTCTTGTTTTCTTTTTTTTTTTTCCTTGATGTTTTTTATGCGACTTGATGATATACTACTGCAGTTGTAGTAGGTCTCTCCTTCTGATATGCACAAAACTTCTTGAAAGAAAAGCAAGCATTAAAATAGATTTACTCAAGCAGTCAGTCAATGTTATGATAGCAGTGCAGCACCAGCAGACTACTACTTTACACTACTATGTAGTGGTAGTACTCATGTATTCTTTCTACTTTTTACGGATTTTACCTTTTAAGCTTTATGTAAAGAATAATTGTTGGGTATGTTATATTAAAAGTTGTTGTTATTGATCATCGTGTTATTATTATGATATAGCGCTCGCCCATTGTTATTGCGGTATTTTTTAGTCGTGAATTGATTATGATGAAGATGATGTAGAATTTATATATATAATCATGGCAGCATAGAAATATGCATTTATGAGAATGATACAATTTGACAGTTGTCAACAGTTAGTGAAGTGGGGTGAACAATTGTGTGAAATGTGAGTAAAATTTGATAGGATCGAGATCATCAGCATTGCTATTATTATCTCTGCAGTGATGAGAAATTTTACCGTTTCTCGGGTGTAAAGTGAAACGAATCTCAAAATATTTTGGGAAAATGTTTGCAAGTTAAAAAATATATATTGTGACTTGATGAATAAAAATGTGACGCAGTGTAATAATAAGAGCTTGTGCAATCATGGTTATGATACTGAATAATGTTAATGTGAAACAATGATCAATATTCGGATTAATGCACTTTGCTTCTGTACAGTTTTATAAAAAGGTAAGTTTTTAGCAGCAAAATTTTAGTTGATTGTTGGGAAATATACATACATTTTGCGCACAATTGAATTGGCATACACAATGGTACTGATAAGTTACCTTCACAAACTGCAGTGTTCACAGTCAGACAATAAAAATGATAACCCAAATTGCACGTGACAGATTCTGTTTGTATGTATCGATTTCTGATTAAACTTTCTGCAAATTATTCTTTGTAGTGTGATTGTGATTATCAAGTTAAAAATGGCCTAGTTACTTTTTAGCATCGAGTGTGCAAAAATTATTAATCGAACCGTGTGCATATATTGTGAGGTAAGGTGACGAATTAGTGTTGAGGATTAACTGTACTGTTTTTGCCTGTGACCATGATTGGAAGAACATGTCCTTTTTTGTTTGCTATCTTTGATGTAATTTATTATTTTGAGTGGTTGGTGTCCCCGTGAGTATAAGACGGGTTTTCATATCATCCCAAAATTACGCTTGTCATTCAGAAAATTTCTTCTGCGCAGATATTAATAAAGACTTTCCATTGTCGTGATTGCCGTTGAATTTTCTACCTGAATGTGTATGTGCAATGTAAAATAGGGTTAGAATCTTGTCAGCAGCAAGTCAGTAGTGTATCATTTTTTAAATGTCATTCGTTTCGTTTCGTCTTTAATTCACTCAAGTCAGACGGAGCTAAATCGTTAAAACGAAGGAAACGAAAATTGCATATCTGACTGTAATATGGTTTGGTTAACAAAGTGAATGCACCACATGCGCGTGTGAAAGTATGAAGTGAATGCAATTATTTTTGAACATTGAATAAGTTAATGAAGGATTGTTGTACTTGTGGGTGAGCACTAAGCGTTGACTTGAAACACTTTTAATACATAGTTTCGTTAATTTCCGGTGCATTTTCGTTGACGATAATGACGTCCCATTCAACTCTGCTCTTAAGAAGTCATATAGACTAACCGTTGAGCGTAACAATTTGGGTTGAATTTAGGTTTATTGTTCCTTTACATACAAAATATATGTAGTCATAATCTGTATGATTATCATTGTTACTTTGATGATAAATTTTAGTGTGTTGTTTGCATTTTTGCGTAAAAGTACTGTTATCATGAACGCATATAATATGTGCACCTATTAATTCCCGTGAGGATATTATAATTTTTCAAAACATTTCACACGCGTATTTTGTATTCAAATGTTAGAAGGGACTTGACAAAAACTGCCTTGAGAAAACATTTTTATAACGTTGATTATTAACGTTTCAAATTTTTCCATGGGTGCTGATGATATGATGCGTTAGTAAATTGGGATGGGGAATGTCACAGTTGGTAATGACTTCGAAAAATAATGGAGATTTGACTGAATGAGTGCCTATTTAAACTCCACAGTGAAATGGCACCAAAACAGTATTAAAATGCAGAGGTGCAATGCAGTTGTGTGACTGGCTATCATTTCAACGATTCAACACACACCTTAATGATAATCAGAGGAGCTTGAAAATAATCGCAATAAAAAATGCACATGTCTGAGCAGTTGTGAGCAGAGGTTTGTCAATTTCCAAACGTCATGTTTAAGTCTATGCTTAATGTTTTGTTACTATCTTCAATGTTATGAATTTACTATAAAATATAAACTTTTATAGTCAACTACATACGATTATTACGGTGATGATGACTATCAATCGAAGTTTGAATATATCTGCTATTTACAGCATGTTTGCTTGGCAGAGCCATTAATTAGGTTAAATGAAAACTCTTCATTTATTTACTTTTATAGGATATTAAAAAGCCATTTCCCTTTATAAGGGTATAATAAGAGGCTTGTTCTTTTGCGTGGAACATCTCAATAAAACCAGACAAAAGTCACCTTTCAAAGCATTCCATAAACATTGTCAACAACAAATAGAATGTTCTTACTCTTTGTTAGAAAACTTATCTTGTTTGCATTCCTTTCAAGCAAAGCTTTATGTAATGATAAAACTCATGTAAAGAAGTTAATACCATGTCGTTGGAGGCTTAACAATCTAATTAGGTTTTTGGTGAAACGAAGCATCATTATAGTATCGTCATCCCATGAGTCGTGTGGCATAAACTTTGCCTATACATTGAAAAATAAGTATTTGAAAAACTAGTAGTAACCCTTTTTTGCATCGGATCTGTGGATCATCGTGAGAATGCCAGTCAACTGATTCACGGCACTAACACTTTTTAAGTAGCCATAATGTTTTTATATTTGACCTTTATAAAAATCTGCTCGAGATACTTATAACTAGATTTCTCCCGATAAAAATTTTTTTATGGGATTTCCTATGATGATGATGAGTGCTATAAGATGAAGGAAAACTCACTCATCGCGCATCGTCAGCTGAAAGCAATGCATCAATTGATTTGCGCATGATAATTTTTGTATGCTATTCAGATAAAAATGAAACACGTTAATTGCTTATAATTGTACATTTTACGTGTAGTAATATTTTTATGAAACAAGCGTAACTAGATTTCATATTTGAATACAACAACGAGGTCATGAGCGGCAGTGGAAACCAACTTCCCCATTAAACTTAAGTCGCCTCTATCCTATCGAATGGACGAGCGAAGGGTGACGGGAAAGGGAGAGTTATTTTAAAGCGGAAGACACCGGCGATTGGCAAACTCACCCGGGTCTGCATAATAATTCTAAATTAATGCACATGCACATCGCATTCTTTCTCTTTCATGAACGAGGTCAATAAAATTATATCGATTATGATCATCGAATATTTGTAACTT
>JAQIXX010007632.1:0-10567 GCA_034700605.1 Willowsia nigromaculata | reverse complement strand
CCCCCACCGATAAGAAACGTGATCATATCTTGCTCCGGAGACGGGAGTAGTTTCAGGGCGGTGATACCCCCTTTGTACAAATGAGCATTTTTCGTCTTCATCTCACACTTGAGTGGAAGTCTGTTTATCACTGTGTTTATCAGTGGTCCATTTGTCGCAGGTCCGAGTGGATCTTGCCTGTCACAAGCCCAGCCATCTGCAGGGGGAAGATTTAGTTTCACTTTGACAATGTCTCCAGTTGTTGTTCCACAGTATGCATAAGTATCCGTGGGATCGATCACGACTGCGGTGAAGTCTCTCTTGATTTTTTTCAGGTTTACTTTTTCATTTCGAAGGCGGTTCTGCTTCGTGTCTAATATCCACACAGAGAGATAATCATCGCCACCGATGACCCAGACATCATTCCTGGTGTTCGAGCATTGAACCGTTCTTGGAAAGCCATTGCGACCTCGACAAGCCTGCATTCCACAGATTACCTTTTTCATCTCCACATCAAAGATTACCACATTTCCATCATCCATATTGCCAATTGACATCAGATACCGAGCATCGTTCGAAAACTTGACAGCGTTTACACGGGTGCTGTGGCAAGTATGCGTTCCCAGGCGGCAACCACTGAAGAAATCCCAAATGATTGTAGTAGCTTTGAACCCCATGTAATTCATGCAACCAGACGCAATGAATCTTCCGTGGGGATCCAGGTCCAGACAAGTCACATTATTTCCATGCCCGATAAGGAATGTTTGGGAACCATTGCTAATGTCAGCTTTGATGACGTTGGCTCCGATTGCATATACAAGTTGGGGATTGCACGGATGGATGTGAAGACCACTTGGAGTGCCAATTTTACCTGGAAAAATATTAACGAGACGTTGCCAATCTCAGGTGCGTGCCAATCAAAGGAATTTTTCAAGTTGATTTGATATAAAATTTGCTTTACCCTCATAGCCAATTGTGGAGATGAGGGGCAGGGATGCTGCTTCATACTCAGCATTACAAATCTCCATCTTTTTCTATAGGAAGGTGAATTTTAGGTTTGATAACTTTCTGAGATAGAGTGCGAACAAACAAAATGAAATTCTAATTGTTCATCCTTGGCCTGTTTTACTGTAAAGCAAAGACTGTTTCACTATTCGAGAGTTCTAGACAAATCCATTATTTGTTTACATTTTCAATAACAACAGTTATTGATCAATCTGTCGTTATGACGTGCATAAAATGAATGTGCGATGCAGGTGGGGTTTAGGGAGGGAGGGTGCTAGTAGCGTGTATTGTAGCTTCATTGCAGTATTGCAGTATTGCAGCTTGAGTCGTCGGGTATGTATGCTTGTTTCATTGATTGTGCAGCGAGTGTTAAGGTTAGGGGGAAGTGCATTGATTTTTTTAGTTGATAAATGCCTACATTGAAATTGATTATGGAAGATTTTGGTTTGACGGTTTAGATTGAATCAGATAATAATGAAATAGGGGTTTCCTCATTTTCTCTTGAATTTTTACTGTGTATGTAAATTATGGAAGAATGTCAAGTCCAACGATGCCCCAAAGCCCGAACTTACAAGTTTATATTGTAGTGTCTACTGGTTATTACTTTGCGACTTGCCGACTAAGGTATCCAAGTATTCCATTTTTGAATTGCCAATTTGAAATCCTTGTAAAGATTGTGATGATTAGAACGCACAAGATTTCTATGCATCAGTTACATCAAAGACATTGCATACTTTGTGAATTTGCAGATGGGATGAGTTAAGAATCATCCGGATCGACATAGTTTGTCATTGATGACCGAGTAAGCAAATTAGTTAAAAAGATGATGAAATGTATATGTTTTTTAAGATTTGGGTGGGTGATAATGATTAATATTGGTATTTGATGATGCAGCAGAAGATCAGTGCAACATAACACATGCATGGTAAAATATGATCTGTCTGTATACTGCATCTTGATATAGATTGTGCTGGAATTCATGGAAAGTAATCAAGTAGTTTCACCCTCATAATTGCAAGATGTTCAAAACTTCAAAAACATTTATAAGTCACTGCTCTTACAAGTTTACGCTGATCTAGATAAACAAATGCATCTATCGTAAGCTAAACACATTTGACACTAATTCCTTGATTCCTTGATGACTAAAGGATCCACATCTCAGCATTTTTGTATGCAAATTATGAAGTACGTCACCACCAGTCCAACCATCTATTTAAAAAAGCAAAAAAGTAAATTAAAACCTTCAGGCATTGGTAAAATCCTAGTTTCTACTTCAAAAATTTACACAGAGAGAATAAGAGGAGCACCATAATATACGATCTGAACTAAAAGTCTAGTGCATTCTAGATTTAAGAGAACTTGGCTAATGAGAAGTTGAGTTTTCGCAAAGTTTATTGTGGTGGGGTGTGGCATAGAAAAGATTAAGTGCAAAGTTTAAATATAATTATATGAAACCTTACATTTCCAACCACGCCATAAGTAACGGTGAAAACATTGCCTGCTTTAATACCAAAGGTTTCATGAGTGTTTAGCTCATCCAACATTATGTGTAGTTCATTGCACGGTATAAGATATCGATTTTCGTCTCGTTTCAACCATTCCTTGAACTTGCCAATCTTTAATTGAAATTATTTGTTTGGAAAGACGGGTAAACTTAAAGAACATGCGTAAAAGTATGCTGAAAGGGAATAATTCATCAAAATACCTTGAGACAGCTATCTGCTGAAAAAAACCACATCGCACCAGAGCCCATTAAAAAAGTCACTACATGAAGAATCACCTTATTAATATCCCCAACATCCCTTCCTTGGACAAAAGCATCTCCCAAGCTCGTAGAATAGAAGAAAATGTTCTCAATAAAATGACAAGATACGTTGATGGAAACCACAGCGTTAATAAGTTGAGAAATGCGTTGTAGTGTATGATACTGTGCAAACATGATTTTTCGCCCCTGGCTTGCTCCCTTTTCATCCTTTGACTTGTCCAAGTTTAACTGCTCAGAAAATGAACTTGCTGCTACCCAAAGTGTAACAGCACACGCTAGGATAAGAATTTCAGGGATAAATGCAAAAACGTTTCGCCATATGAATCCCAGAAATCCCAAAATCGTTAAAATGACTTCAGCAAAGGTAAGATCTCCATGATTTTGTTTAAAAGATTTCCAATCGTAAACTTGTAATGGTGACTGAAAAAGAAGAGACTCTCTCGAAAATTGATACATTGCATGCCACCAGTAGTCCCCGTATGACCAGATCTCCATCGACTTGACCCCATGCAATCCATATCCAGAACGAATATTCATGATCATTAGAAATATGTAGGCAATTAGCAGCATTGTAACTCCAGACCTTTTTCCGATCAACCAGAGCATGCTGGGGAATCTGATATTGGTTGGCTCAGCCAAGCAACAGTTTGTCAGATAATTAAAAATATCAACGAAATAATGTTGGTGTCTCCAGAATCTCCACATGGTTGAAGCTTTTATCACAAAGCTGCAAAGCGATAGAACTAAATCGAAATACGCATTCGGGCTCCTGAATGTGATTTTATTCGGATAGCTGAGACGAATTTGTAGTACTGACCAAAATAAGCAGAGAAATGCGAGAAGACTGGATACCACTTTCTGAGGTAGCCATTCCTTCACTTGGGCTCTTATGACTCGGTTTGTGTATTTATCTTTGATCAAGATTATACGAAAGGGACAAGCTAAAAGTAAATAGCTAAAGTCCAGATAAGTTTTCAGGAATATCCCCAAATTCAAATTTTGATGAGATTTTGAGTTTACTAAAAGTGTGATATGCTTAGTTTTCTTTGCAAAATTTTCCTTGATCATCTTCGGAATCATGTTTTTGGTCTGATTAACGTTGGCACTATCGTCAAATTAAGTGTAAAGCTCTTAATGCTCTTCATACACTGGATTTTATTGAAATATTGATTGTAGTAAAGTTTATTTATTTAAGTGATGAAAATTAGTTTGTAATGGTTCCAAGTAAGTGTATTTGCTCCTAATATGCATCTTTTACGATATAATGGTGATATTAAATCGGTATAGGTATGAATTGCATAACTTATGATGAATGTATATTTGTTCCCGCCTATCATAATACTATATTTATGCATTTGTGCTAATTATAATTAAGTATAGATAGTTTGATATTTATTCACCAAAAAAGCATTTGGCTGTGTAAGTGTAATTTACTGAAATGAGCGAAAATTATACGGGTATATAAGTAGGTATGTAACTTTGAACTTGAAGGATTTACTCATCCACTTACTTACTTACTTTTTGGAAAATTGAAAACTCGAATTAGAAATGTTACAACAGACAGACTTCATTTAATGAATTTGTACTGTGATACGTTAATGGAAAATGTGTGTGTGAGTTTCTAAACAGGGAAACTTCTGATGTATTTTTCAATACCTTGATAAACTTTGTTCCATAATAAAACATCAGAAATGCTCAATATATTTTTTTTGTACTTTACTTGAATTATAATGAGTCAAGTCAGACCAAAAACGAGCTCTCGTTGGTAGTAATACAAATTCGCTACGTGTACGCACGTAAGCTATGACTAAAAGCTTCAACTTAATGATGAAGCATGAAACTTTATGAGGATGAGAAACAAATGCTAGATAATGGATCAACGATCAAAATGTACAGAAATAATCATAATATTGGGAACATAAGTTAAAATTCTCTAATGGAATGTGTGCACATAATGGAATTCAATGGCGGACATTTTTATATCATATGCCATGTACCTACTCGTCATCGAAAATTTTAAGCATTGCGTATTGCGTAATAATTTTTTTTAGCTCATTTTGTTTTTTATAATGACATATGTATTCGTTTGCATGCATATTGTAAATTACGGGTATTGCACACTATTTATTTCAAGGCTGAAATGTGCTTGGTCTGTTGAAATGATACAGCCAAAATGATTTTCAAGGCGCTTGGACAGCCAAACTACTTATCAGTTTTAGAGATAACAAGAGTAGTCGTATTTGCTCACACGCGCAGGTGTGTAACATCCACCTGGTTGGTTATTAATAGTCAGCTAACTTAATGCTCAATAGCAATGAAATTCGCGTCATATGTCAGACCAAACAAGATCCAGAGTTACAGAGTAAACTGATTCAGCCGGTTCACTGTTCAAGTTATTTTAAAATGGCCAAAGATTTAGAAAATTCAGGTAAAGCTCCAGGGTCTCATGTGGAGCGAATAAGGGACTATATTTGGTATGTAATTATCATGGGGACTTGGCTAGGATTCCTTTCGTTACTACAAGAAGGATTTCATTCATTGAAAAGATACGATTACAGTGGTACTTATTCATTTCTACTCAAATTTTTACAATAACTTTCCTCGGGAGAGGATGTAACGAAATTTTCAAGTACATAATAATATGAAAAGCTTTTTTTTTCTAGCGTTACCTAAACATACTGGAGAAATCGTCGTGCTCACAGGTAAAAAATTTAAATTGTGTTTTGTGCTTTGTCATTGAATAAAATCCAAAATTTTTACATGATTCTTTATTAGCGGTCAATTTTGTTTGATGCAAGCTAATAATTAAAAACCGTTTTAGGTGGAACAAGAGGAATTGGTCTCGACGTGTTGAAAAAGCTACTGCAACTTGACTACTATGTTATTTTTGGTGGGTAAGATAATATTATATGCATGCTTTTTGTCTTACTATTTGGATTATATACATCTGTTATTTGAATATCAATTGTATATGGCGTTACAGGAGTTAGAAATATTGATGCTGGCCTGAAGGCTATCAAAGCAATTCGTCTACAAGGTATTAAAAGCGGCAGGGCCAAGTGTCTCAATCTAGATTTGAAGTCATTGAAATCAGTAAGGAAGTTTTCCAAAACTGTACTGAAGGAAGCAGAACGCATCGATTTACTTATCAACAACGGTAGAACGTAATTAAATATATATTTTGAATAAATGACCTGCCCAATTAGCAAGCATTGTGATGTCATTGTTTTTTGTTAAAAGCTGGAGTAATGTTTGAACCCTACGGACTTACTGAAGATGGATACGAAGTTCATTTCCAAGTGAATCATCTCAGTCATTTTTTGCTTACTCAACTGCTTCTTCCTAAAATTAAGGAAACCGCTTCAAAGAAAAGCACAAACTGCCGAGTGGTAAATGTTTCGTCACTTGCTCATAAAGGTGCCTCAGCATCGGACATGAAGGATGTTTCCAATCCGTAAGTAATGATTAAAATTCTGCTTGTGAATTTTTTAAAAACTAGATGTTATGTAAAATGCCTTGGTACATTTGCTTTTTTAGTCAGGTTTATAGTGCATACAGAGCATATTTTGATTCCAAATTATGCCAAATTCTGACCACGAAATATCAAGACGCTCAGTTGAAATCAGAGGCAGCCAATGTCAATATCTACGCGCTTCACCCTGGAGTCATTGTTACTGATCTGTACGTCAACTTGCCAATCCCCCTTGAAATCATACGCTGGCTGAAAACATGGTTCAGGGTTAATTGAAGCATACTTTTATTTTTTAATTAAATGACAATGAAAACGATTTTCTTTAGGATGTTTCCTTCATGAATCGTAATGGTTTTCTTTTATTTAGAGTACAGACGATGGTGCGGAGGTAGTAATTTATGCAGCGATTTCTCCAGAACTAGAAGGAGATGGAGGGCATTATATTGCGAATAAGCAAAAGTATAAGCCAGCGAGTATTGCTGAGGATATAAGTCTTCAGAAGTTCATCTGGGATTTATCAAACAACTGTATTAACAGTGGAAAGCGTTTACTGGCTGAATGAAACTTAACGTATCAAAATAAACACAACTGTCACAAACTAATGGTTTTGAAACAATGTTAATTGATTCTTAAACGATATAGAGCTATCATCATGTGTTTCACATACAAATAAACCATCAACCATACATAATGGATTAAATAAAATATGTAGCCTTCTCACTTTCTATGATTTTTAAAAAATCATTGAATACCAAGAATCACAATGATTCTACTTTCTTGTAAATAATGCAATGCAAACTTCATAATAACGGGATTTGTTGGTTTAAAATGAGTAAATAAGCTAAATATTCTTTAGTTTGATTACGAACGATATTCGAACCGCGGATCTATGTTACTCTATACATATTTGCTGTATAACAAAGAATCTTACTTGTGATTTAATATTGCCAACTTTACCTGCATAGCTTTACTGTGTGTCGAGTGGGATGTGTCCTTTCAAAAACATTAAAATTCAAAGGTCAAACTTTCACAATACTAATTTGTTTGGCCAAACATCAAAATTGTGATGAGCTTTTGAATATAAATGTCAAAAATCCATGTAACAATTAGTGTAATATAGTTGAAAAAGAAATGATTGCAGTGACTTATTTTACAAATTCTGCAACCATATTAAGTCTCCATATATTCATGTTGTAATTAAATGAATGGGTAGTACCGGCAGCCATTTCCTGAACGGAAGCTTGTGGGTTGAAATAACTGCTGATTTTTTAAAAAACAATTTCAATTTGAGCTCTACATAGAGCTCGAAAATTAAATGAACATCAATATAAATTACTAGAATTACCAAAAAACATTATTTATAGCTATTTTTGATTGCTACATATGTAATGTTGACGAGTATGAATTTCAACCTCTCAATCATCGTTTTTAGTAATGATGACTTTAAAAAATCTGCCCATTTAATTTTGATTTTTGTCAGGTATAGACCTAACCTATTATTTTAATGATTTGGCTAGAGCATAAAACAGATTATAGTCAACAGTATCGCAGGAGCAATTGCCTAAAAGTTTAGACGGAAATACATTCCGTATAATTCTTAGCTACTGGGCAAATATTATAGACATTTATCTTGATTTAAATTTTTTATTGAGATCCATTCCATGTCACCATATCAAATTAGTACGGTCTAGTTTTTCTCACAAAACTTGCATTCAACATCGTGTGTCAAACATCCATAATGCCAACGGAACTAGTATACCATTGTCTAACTCTACACCAGTTGCTCAGCATTTATACATTTCCGTCCTATTATGTACACTGGGATCCCCAAGCATTCCAATGGATATACTTTGACTGGAAGAAGAAAAAGAAACTTTATCTATATAATTTTTCTCTGTACGAACAAGCTCTAGTACTTTTTCTGAGTCTCGCAGAAATTCTGATTTTCCCTGCTGTGGGTCTCCTCAATCGACGTGATGTGATTCTATCAGGATTTCTGGTACAGGGAATATTACTTTCCTTTCTAGTCAGTTTCTTGATTCATTCATACGGAAGGGATTTGGTTGCACTAACCAATTGGCTCATCAAACTAAGAAGTACAACATTATCAGCCAAAAAATATCAAATGATTTCCCTTTCTAAAAGAAAATTATGGAAAAACATTTTTTTGGACATATTCACAGGTAAAAATATTCAGTTGTCAAATCTTAAGCATCCTATTAATTGGTCTACAATATTTTATTATTGAATTTAGAAATTCGGAGGATATTCAATCAAAACCGAATCTGCAGAACAGACTGGGTCGCGTTAGTCTTTTTGTTCATCATAATATGCTACCCACTAACAGCCGAGGCATTTGCTATTCTGTTCTCCTTTGGAAGCTGGGATCCGTTCTCCCTATTCTTCAAGGCTTTCAATCAACCCGTCAAACATTACATTCCTTTCAAAATGTTTCGATTTTTCATTTACCACTTTGGGTTCCATTCGGCTTTTACTAATTACCGTACGTGTATACTTCTCTGCTGTACAATTGCCGCATTTTTCATGGACCTTGTGGCTACCTTGCGCAAAATGAGAGGCTGGAACGCTGACCATTTGGCCCTGAAGAAATACAGAAATGCTCAGGTGTGTTTTGCAATTGTGAAGCCATTAGCAAACACAATGATTGGAGGATTGCTTGGTTTGGGCTTTCTCATTTTAGTTGTGGAAACCAACATTTTACTTTTCGGTCTGAAAACAGGCAACTTTTCGCTTAATTTTTCATCCAGTGTGATATCCGGAATTATATTGCTGGCAATACTCTTTGTGTTTAAACTTAGCAATTTTCTTCTTGAGACTAGTAGACACACGTTAAAAAATTGGGAAGGAGATTCAACAGTATGGAAAAGAAGAATATGGATTCACAAGGGTATCAAATCTTGTAGGCCGATTATGCTAGAGGCTGGAATGTTTGCAGTGCTGAGTAGGCAGTTGACGATGAGCTACTTTAATGCTTTGATGGTAAACACGGTCAATTTGCTACTAGTTATTAATGAATCTTTCATTGGCTAATTATTGTGCCAAATCATGCTGCATGGAAATATAGTTGATTAATTCGTTGTCATGTTTAAATTTCTTTGCTCCAGTTCTTTATTCATTAGGCAATGACGCGGCATAATATGTTAAACAAAGTCAATATCACCGCATAGTCATTTGCAAAATATTAAAAAAGAATGTAAAACCAATGACGCTGATGAATTAGAACTCGAGAAGCATAAATGCACAAAAATTTGACAGAATAAATTACGGTGGGGGTTTACAATATAAATCATAAACCTTCATTCATCAAAGATGAAAAGGTAGGCCACCACTACCACCTACATTGCTGCTGCCACAATTGGTATTGCAAATCTCCCTAGAAATCCTATCCCTGAATGTGTGAATCTGATTAAATGCACTGAGAACCGCTGTTTCAGTGATTAAAGGCCCTGTTAGAGTTGCCTGAGTGACCTCTTGAAAGAATGCAATCCAGTTTGTCATTAAACTCATGGAAGCTAGATACGGGGCTGGGAAGTTTACTCGTAAGAACTGACTGAGTTTCGTGAGGACCTCTAAGTGGAAAACGTGTGGCGAGGGTTCCAATGGATGTGTGAATGATGAGGTAAGGTCTTCAGACAGGGAAATCATGCCGCTTTGGATGATATTGTTGTAATCCAGGTTGAGAGATTCGAGGGCGCTTGATAACGAAGAGCCTTGGTTGATAAATGCAGTCTGGAAAAAGTTGATGTAGTAAGTGGTTACAACGTTTTGAACAGCGGAAGTGGTGGCGTTATGCATGATTGTGGAGATTTGAGGTATAAAGGTGGATTGAATCACAGAAAGGGTCTGAGTTGCAAGGGAAATGGTGAAGTCGGTGTGGCTGACTGATGAAAATTGAAGACGGTTCATGTATAGGTCTGTAATGTTACGACGGGCATGAAGCTCTGCGTCCGGAAGCTCGGGAGAAGTAGTGGTGCCTTGATTTCCTCCAGGAGTTGTTGGAGTGGTTCCTATATTGTCCCCAGATGTAGTCGGATTGCCGCCTGGGATAGTCGAACTTTCTGAGTTCCCACTTGGTGTGGTAGGAGTTGGACCAGTTATTTGGTTGTCGCCTGAGGTAGTAGGAGTACTCCCTTCAGGAGTAGAAGCTGTGCTTCCCTGGTTTCCATCTGGAGTGGATGGAGTGCTTCCTTGGTTTTCTCCTGGAGTCGATGGAGTGCTTCCCTGGTTTCCTCCTGGAGTCGATGAGATGCTTCCCTGGTTTCCCCCTGGAGTGGATGGAGTGCTTTCCTGGTTTCCTCCTGGAGTTGAGGGGGTGCTTCCTTGGT
>JAQIXX010007631.1:0-10567 GCA_034700605.1 Willowsia nigromaculata | reverse complement strand
CGAGAGGAGGATCCCTCCCAGCTTAACCTCAAGCATGTCACCATTTGGATCACCGGGATCACCATGGCGATGGCGTCTCCAACTGGAAACTTTGGAATACAGGGGACTAATGGGAAGACCAGGCATCACCTCCCTCCGGAAAATTCTCCGAGTTCATGCTGGGACCCTCAAAACACTGGCGTTTGACAAAGGACCAGGCGTCCAGTTTTCGCAGGATTCTGGATTCCCTCAATTAACGTAGCTTCAAAAGTTAAATCTGACACTCCACTATTCCCTGGAGTCAATTGGATTCCTCAAATTCACTCCAAATCTGAGGAAACTCAACCTCCGCGCATATCATTATCACAATCGGCCAGCTCAACATTCCAACTTTGAGGACCTTCCGATAATGCTAACCGCCTGCAAGGAACTAGAAATCTATGACTTGGACGGGATCTTATCAGCGGAGAATATGAGGTCGTTGATGCGGTGGACTCCAGATTTGGAAGATTTGAAGATCTGTGACGTGGACAACGCCAAGTTTGCCATGATCTGTGAGGGTTGGCCTAGTCTCGTAAGGCTTAACGTAAATAGTAGTGAAGTGGACGCCTCCGGAATCACTGGACGGGCTGAGGAGGACGTCAAACTGTTCGATTCAATGAGGTGCTCCCAACGCACAGCAGCTCTTCCTCTCCTGAGACCCGTCACAGTTCCAAGAGCTAATGTCACTAATTTGAAAAGTAAGTAGTTTACAGCTCCCCATGACATTTACGTAATTATTCGTTTATTTAATTTATAGTATACTCCACAATCTAATTGATAATTTCTCCCTAAAGATCTCCAAATTTTCATTATCAACGCACCATTGTATGCAGAACCACCAATTAACCTTGGTAGGGCTGCTGGGCTCTTTGGAATCGAGATCCTGCCTGATTTACGACGCCTGTGCTTTAAATATTATAAGGTAAATATTATCCACAGTTTGCATGAATTTTAATTCTATGAATTACGAATGGAGTATTGTAAAATAAATAATTATTCTGTACTGTTTAGATAATGTCAAAAGACTGGAGTTACTGGAGCAACCTGCGCAAGATGTATCCTCTTCCTCAGTAGGAACCCGAACCTCAAGGAAGGGGAAGAATTTCTGTGATTCCCCATTTCCATCAATTTACGATACGATATCTCATTCATGAATGAACTGAAAAAAATACTGATTGAATTGTTTCTCATTAATCTCGAGCAAACTGAATTAAAATTTGGGGCGATGTGAGATTTTCAAGTTATAAAAAATTACAGTGTATTTGACCTCTTGACTTTAAGTTCCAAACTAGACTTTGTAATCTTCACTCATTAAATAAATGTGGAAATATAGTGTAAAAATAGTGTTTTAAGTCATGATCATCTAACTCAAGAATATTATGGAAACATGCAAGTTGAGTAAGTGCAGAGAGGACAATGATCATTTATAAGCATAACAGTTTCGAATACCATTAAATATACTTTATTCTTAGTAATGAATTAGTTGGGGTACTATGAGAATTTAAGACTGCATTTGCATTGAAGCCAACACGAATTCAAAACTAGAGTGTGCTTTTGAATTGACTTGAATGTAAGAAAGTAAAATTGATCATTAATGAATAAACTGTTAAAGTATGGATTGAATTGTTTCTCATTATTTACCAGTGAAATGATGCTTAGAAATAAACATATCATTTGATTTAGTAATTGAACATATTATTAATTTAGAGTGCGAGTAACGAGTAACCATAGTGATTTTACTATGTATTTTTGTTGACTAGTGTAGAACTAAAATACATAGTAAAAAATCATGCCGCAATTTTATTACGCGTTATTACGAAAAAAATACGTAAATTTTATTCAGAACTACGCGTTACGCGTAAGCTGCAATTAAAATTAATGTTAACATGTTCAGAGGAGGGACTATCTGGGAGACATTAAAAAATTGTATTTGTATGCAAAATAAGTCATTAGTTAATAATCCATACTGCTTCAGTTTGGTAGAGATTTCAAATTTTATATTTATATTACAAGATTATTTTGTTTAACATCAGTACAACAACAAATGAGATAGATAGAAAAATCCAATAAATATTTTTAGCAGGTACCAATTTAATTTAAAACAATGACATTCCATACACTATTACCCAATCCTTTCATTCATTTCTCATAACAGGTTTCCTGTATTTATTTTTACAATCTGCAGAAAAGCAACATCTTAAGTAACACTATCGTCAATAAAAGGTATTAATTGTTTTGCTAGAATTTAAGGTAAAATGCTGAGTGTTTATTTAAATCAGTCTCAAAAAACCTTATATTCTAAATAAAATTGGAACTAATCCTAAAAAAAATTATTATGAATTGTTATCGAAATAATTTATATTGTGGAAATCTAAATTTTCTTGGTCAATTTTTAGTGATAGCTATTAAAAATTTTTTATTGAAGAACCTGAAAATATTTTTATGTATGTAAACTTCTATCGATCAAAAATTTCGTTTGTTTGCCTTCTTGTGGACTAAAAAATGGTTGTCAATATTATTAGGTACGCTGCTCAGAATTCGGTTAATACGATTAAGAATCCATCCTATTATGTGAGCCCGAGATTGTGCAATTGATATTGTGTCAAATAATATTATTTTGTGATGCTTATCTAAATTCTCGTGCAGATAAGATAAACCGGTTATGCTGCTGAAGAAATCATTCAAATTCGTGAAAAAGACTCAAAATGTTTGAGTAAGCATTTTGGTAGGGAACAAAAACAACTCACATTTATACTTTACTCACTATGAACTATGGACAGATGTGGTATCAATGATCTTTGAACCTTATCTAACGAAGGTGCAGTCAACTTTGTAACTAAAACTTATGAATTTTTATATACATTCCCGCTTGAAGCGAATGAGTCGCTTAATCAGGCAAAGAGTCTTAAAATTGTAGAGCTAAATGCAATAATAAATCATTTTCATTTTTGTTTATTTCTGTTTTAAATTACAATATTTATCTGTGTCTGTAGAAGATGTAGAGCAGTGGGAAATCGCTCCGTGATTTCTGATGTGTATATAGTTAACATATAATAGTCAGTAAATATTTAATAATGCCTACTTCTAGTCTATAAATGTAAAAGTTAAATATATAGTAAATCTGGCAATCTAGCAATTAATTATGAATATTTCATCATTCTAAATATTTAAACAGTATATCTCCACAACAAAACACAACTAAAGCAAACTTTTCTAAAATCGTAGATAAAATTATGACGGAATCAAATATTTGCAAATTTGCATGTATTTTAATTAAAAGTTACTTATACTTAAAATACTTACTTTGTTTTCCTTAAACTCTTAATGTGTTTTGTGCTTGTGCAAATAGCATAATAACTAGTTACCATAGCAATAATGTTATCGTTTTGTCGAGAGTTTCATGAAAAAAATCAAGAAATGTGCTCTTGTCTACTCTAAAGTACGGGTATGCAGTTTCAATATGGAATGTTTGACAGCCTCTAGCAAAGACTCTTATCAGAGCTCTCCTTCTTGCTACTGTGATTCCTTTCGTTTTGAAATTTCTCGAGCTATCAGCCAATTTACCTAATATGTACGACTCTATATACTCAACCACTAACGGTAACATCGCCCCAATGATAACTATAGCATATCCAAGCTTTCCGGTTTCTTCAAGGACATCCGAACATTTTATGAGAATGAACACACAAACTGGGAATACGGTTAGGCACGCGACATGATGCAAGGAGCACCCAAATGAAGCCAAAATATCATTTATGATTCCATTAAGCAGTTGTTGTACTCTGTATCTCTCGATGATTTCCTTTGTCTTCCATTTCCCCGTAAAATTCAGTTTGAATCATGGAACGGCGACTACCCTTGTACTGGGTGACATGAGATGGTACCAAATCATCTAGAGCTGTAACGGCTACAAGGTAGTAACAGACAACTAAGACAATCATTACAATTACCGTGCTTCCAGCTGCCAGAATTGACAGAAATAGTGGTGGAACCATAAACAGTAGACTCAAATGCATATTTTCAAGGGCGATTTCAAATTCCAGCCAGTCCAAGACCATGTTATGAATAGGCTCTAGAGGATGAAATAGTATGATGAACAGTAAGCAGGGGAACACATATGAGCCGTAGCAAGCCCCGATGATGATTATCTCGCCAATTTGTATTCGGTTTTGGTGAGCTTTATCCAAAATTATGTTGTTTTGGTCGAGCCATTTTGATAGCTAGATGTAAAAAAATAAATATCATAATTAATATTTATTTTTTAAAACTTGTATTTTCATTGAATGATTACCTGGTTGTGATACTTGAACATTTGGTTTATCGCATATTGGATTTCTCTCTGCTTGGTGCGTATCCGAGACGCCAGTAGATTGATTACTTGTATAACAATCAGTTCACCCCAGGTGAAAACAAGTACTGCAAATGATTGCAAGTTTTCAGGGGATCCATCTTCCTCACACCAAAGTTTTGTGTAGATGTAGACACATAAAATGAGGCAAATACCGTAGCCCATGGAGTTACTCAGATTCCTGTTATAAAACTTTATGTACACTTTTGCAATATAAATTAACTAATTTAATAAAAATATTTCTTACCAATTCCAATATAGCCATTTGTATTGTGGAGGAATCAATTCCGATTTCTTGGTGTCCCATGAGTATATAGTTAGTCCTGTATAGACCATGAATTTCACACGGATGCCGAAATGCTTTATAATTTTGGTGCTTAACATTTCTTAGAACCGTGGACCATTTGAAGTCCTCTGTACTATTTTCTTTCTTACATCTGCGTACTGTCAGAGAAAACAAATGATATCAGTGTACTGGAATGGTAGGTGAGTTTTTGACGATTTGGATATACATGTTAGGAGCTTAAAGAGGTTTAGGTTTCACGTAACATACATAGATAAGTATGGAAATTTGCAAAAAATCGTCATAATTTATTAATAGTTACGAATAAAAAATTATGGCGAAAAAATAGTTTGAAAAATAAGCCCAGAAAAATATATAATGGGCAGTTAAGCAGGTTTTGAAATTTGGAGTTGTACTTATTTCTAATAGGGAAACCTTAATGGTATTTCGTAATATATGTACGTGGGTAGTTCTTATGTAATTTTAATGTATGTGTATTTTATGTAGGATTTTATGGCTTTGTATAATGTATTAAGAATGACGGATTATGACAGTTATTTGGATTCGTGTTTTTTTGAAATTTTGTTATTTAACTTTTAAATCATGTTATATAATCCTAAAATATTTTGGTGACTCAAATAATTTTTTAATATATTAATAATTCTATCGGCTAAAATTGATTAACGATATTATTAGGTAGCATACAGAGTATAAAGTTGTACGACGAGGCTAACGATTTATAGAAAAATAATATTGTACATTTGGTTTACATAATCAAAGTTATTATTATGGCTTCTAATCCAAATACTCGTGCAGGTAAAATACACCTCATAAACTGATACCACCTAAAAACAATTTTTTGTAGGTTTATGGATTTTGTTTGTTCACAAGTTTTTCTAATTCACTCATTTTTGCAAGATGAAAATATGGTTGTTGCTCAATGTAGAAAATTGGCGAAGGCGACATGAGAAGAGTCAACAGAAGCAAACGAACCAAATATCAAACACTTTCCAGTCTAAAGCCATGATATGTTAAAGCATGACTTAAAATTAACTGTTAAATTGGAAATTATCTCGTTCCTGAATTTAACTTCAAATTATGCATAGTGACTGACAATTAGTTTTATCTTTTCTGGTTTCCAATTTGTTTCATAAAACTTACTAGTTGTCTATACCAACGTGTTACGCGTCGAATTAACATTTTCTTCTATCGACTTGTGATACTACCTCATGTTAACTCGATCGATTGCCTATCATCTGCAATATATTTATTAAATAATCGATAATGGTTTCAAACTTATTAATTTGCTTTCCTTCTCAAACAGCAAATTCCATATTAAAATGAAATATGCCCCTTTGATTCAAGCAATCTTTGGCTTACATTCATATTTTTATCTTTCCAAGGACCATTTTGCTTTCCAGCTTCCACCTCTCTCACTGTTTTAGAGCTCCACGTACGTAATATGAGATCCTTGCTATATTCATATCATTCTGTATTTTCGGGACATGAATGTACCATTTGCGGTAACTTTACTATAACCTACACTTTTCATTTCAGTGAGCTTGTTATGTTTCCCCACACATCATAGCTAACTTAGGCAATAGTAAATACTAAACTAAATTTCAATAAGAAAACCAACAGCTCGCAAAATCAATTCTACTAGGCAAAAGATATACCTAAAGTATTTCCCGTCATTGTTGGCTTGCTAGGATACATTTTTGCTTCAGTTTTTCCTGCTTGAAAATTTCCATCAATATAGTTTGATCACCATTGCATAATTCCACATTTCCTTATCATTTTAACTCAATCTACCTACTCTGGTGGGATAGATTGTAAAAACATGAAAAATTTGTATGAGCGAAAATAAATTTTCTCAGTACACAAAATGAAGTTTTTCTGCAATTGAGGTATCCTTCCGAAGATGCTTAAGTTACTTTGGAATACACATTTTTAGTTAAAACGAGATCAGCGTTCTTACAAGTTCTTAAATGTTTCATAAGAAAATTTTATTCATGTTCAAAATAATGTCGGTTAGCTGGTTTCTGGTAATTTTCTTTCCTTTTTTCCCTAATTTTTATATTTTGTTTTGTTTGTAAAAAGCAGGGTGGCCTTAACACCACATTTAAGTCTCTAAGTTATATTATTTTATTTTGTCCGTATATTCGAAATGTGTACACTCTTCTGATTAAACAATTTTAAAGAACTGGTCTCAAAAATGGAGGTTGCAAATTTTAATTTTCGTAAAAACCGACATTTATTTGAATGCACATGAACACGCGTCAAAATGTTTTAAAATTCGAAATAAGCAATTCTTTTACATTAAGCGTAACATGACAGGGAGAGACCAAGTTGAGTAACCGCAAACATTAGGACTGTCGAGTAAACTCTAAAGAACTATGACTATGAAAAGAACACTAAAAAAAATTGTTATGTCACAAAAATGATAAGATGCTTAAATGAGCATTGCATTTAGTGTTTAAGAAGGCACAAAAAGAGAGTGGTTTATTAACGTAAAATCTGAGGGTTTTTATACCAAAATGGTATATGCATTTGAGGATTATAAATACGAATTTAACATAAGGGATATAATAAATAATCAACACGTTATTCGGATTCATGCTAAATATTGGTTATTATTTAAACTAACGTATACGCTCAAATTATCGCAGCTCTCATATTAACGCATCTCTCTAATTAACGCAGTCCCAGACAGCGCCAAATTTGGTTTTTTAGCAGCTCTCCAATTATCGCCCCTCTCATATGTGTTTTCCCAGAAAAAACACTCACTTTCTATTCATATAAGCACAAAAATATTTGCAACCGATATAGAATTAAACATTTTTTGCCTATTTGGGTAGCAATTGAATGTCAAGAGTAGATTTATCATGGAAAAGGTCAGTAAATTGTATTTAAGGAAGTTTAAGCTTCAAGCTATTTAAAAAGCAACAGAAAGTAATATTAATAAAGCAGCACGGAAACTCAAAGTGTACCAAAAGTGTCTTCGAGAATGACAACGAAGCTAAGACAAAGTTTTTTTGCGATAGCAAAATATTAACATTTTTTCTAAATGCGACCTTTCAAAAGCAGTTAGATTTTGTTATTTTAGTTAAAATGTGTGATCAAGCTAAGGGGGAGTTCAGGAATTTGAAATTTTCGCAGCTCTCTAATTATAGCAGCTGTCGATTTAACGCAATCCCTCTCAGATGCGAATTTCGTTTTTTCACAGCCCCTGTAATTTGAGCGGATACGGTATGTGAAGTGTGAAGTTACATGCATTTACTTAATTTACATTAACTATCATGTATTCATTATACCTAACTTATTTACATATATATTGCAAAATAGAGGAAGGAACTCTTTATTTTAACAGTTCCAGCTGTCGGATTTGAGCTCTAACACTTAACCTATTAACATTGATTAAATGAAGTCCAAGTTAAATGTATAGATTAGCATGCTTGTAAGTAAATAAAATCATAAGTGCATAATGCTATATACATGTACTCTAATTAAATCTTTAAACATAAACAAAGTAACATTAAGTACGTCATGAATCATATGAGATTCATATGGACAATATTCTACAACAACAAGCAGTTTGATTGTTTGCTTACATTTCAGTAAGCAAACTTTCATTGTGAAAGATTTTCTCAAATTTGTAAATTCTGTTTTCGTTGTTAGGTTTTGTACTGGAGGAGTTACGAAGGTACGGATTTTGCACCATGGAGAGACTGCTTTCTGCCAGAATTGCATCCATTATTAAGCATGCAAAAATAAACTTAGTTACAAACAGTCATTAAAATACTGGGTAATGTTTCGGTAAGATTTTAGAATTTATTCAATTTGACACTTGCAGTTTGAAGCAAGCTTAGACGAGAGAGATAATCTGTGTTCAATAATTTAACTTTTTGTAACCTGTTTTAGAACTAGTAATGCGTGTAATGAATGTAAAGTGTAACAAGTATCTTGTTCAATGAAATTCGATTCGTTTTGGTTTAAAAGTGATTTTCAAGAGCATTTCCTTCCTCTGGACTATCTTCTTACTAATAGTTTTCTTAACGCTGTTTGGCTCTTTTTCATATTTTGCTTTAAATTCGTGAAAAGCAGGGTGGCCTTAACATCACATTCAAGCCTCTAAGTTACATCAAGAAATATAGGAAGTTATTGTATCAGCATATTCGAAATGCAGGTATAACTATGAACAAATAAAAATTAATTTTGAAGATGTGCTCTCAACAATAAAGTTCATAAATTGTAATTTTCATAAAATTTGAAATATAGTTGAATAAAAATTACATTTACATGATAAACCAGTCAAAATATTCGATAATACTAAATAAGCAATTTCTTTTGCAATAAGATTAACATGACAGTGTCCAACCAAATCGATTAACAGGTAACATTTGAACGGTTGAGTAAACGTTAAATAAGTATTTTGAACAAAACACTAAAGATATGAATTATTTATTATATATTGAGAATGCTGTAGTCATATGAATCATGTATTAAGTGTATTTCTTATTTTGTTCACGTTCTTCTTGAGGGATTTTAATCATAGCTGAAGTATTATTTGAAGTTTTGTATTGAAACGGTCCTTAAAGAAAAGTTATGAATTATTTATTGCATAGATCCAATTTGAAATTCGTCCGGGCAGACGGACAGAGAGACGGGTATACAGACACTAGTGAAATTAATAAGAAGCTTACACTC
The DNA here is from genome assembly GCA_034700605.1 of Willowsia nigromaculata. Taxonomy (NCBI): domain Eukaryota; kingdom Metazoa; phylum Arthropoda; class Collembola; order Entomobryomorpha; family Entomobryidae; genus Willowsia; species Willowsia nigromaculata. The sequence continues at coordinate 1,208 of JAQIXX010007631.1, read as the reverse complement.
CTTACTAATCTGATAGAATGCGGCTAGCTGTTTCAACTGTTTACAATGGCTGGTTTCATGTGGCAGCAGCGAATGCACTGTCAGCTGTCACGCGTGAATGAGTTGTCTCTTTTGTTTTGGTGGAGCTGCAGCTGCCCTCTTTTTGTCATTCGGTCCATTCCATTGCTGCTTTAAAAGTTAATTGGGTTGTAATTTTGATGTGATTGATTGAATATTATTTTTTGAAAGATTATCAACCACCAGAAGGTAAATTAATTTGTGGAAGTGTAGGTGTCTAAGATGTCTGGAAAGAGGGTGAAGATGGAGGAGAGTGTGGAGGGGAGGATGACCACGAGGAGTATGGCAAATCAGGGGAAGGGGAAGGAACATCCTCTCATGAATCATTTGGTGAGGAAATGATCATTAATTAATAATTAAGTTCTACATTTTCTATCAATTGAAGCTTTTCTGTGGATTTTTGAAAGAAGACAAATTGATTCTTGTCCTTTTGTTGGTGATTAGGTGCTCGAAAAAGTGTTCGACTATTGCAGCGTCAAGGACCTCAAGGTGGTTCGTCTAGTGTCCCCCCTGTGGCGTGACTGTGCTCGGAAGAAGTGGGATAAATCTGTGAAATTGAGAGTGAAGGAGGTGCCGGATGACCATCGCTCATCTCGTGGAAAGCAGGATTTGGCGAAGTATAAGCTATTCGTTCAACTACTGGACAAACAAAAGTCGATGACGAGAATTCAGGAAAACTGGACAACTCTCTGTGGTCAGTTGAAAACGTTGGAACTTGGGAGTGTCACCGTCCCAACTGTCAAGTCCTTTCGGAACGCAGTTTTTCGATGCTTCCCGAACTTGGAGAACCTCAAACTCGGACCCATCAAAGTTCTTCAAGTTGGACACTTGCCTACCGAACCAGCTCCACCGGAACCATTCCAGGAACCTCGGATTCAAGATCAGCATCGGAATCTCAAGTCTCTTCAGGTTGGGATTTTGTGTGGACACTTCGCACATATTCCCGTTTCATGGGTGGAGCTCTTTGCACACTTTCCATGCTTGGAGGTAATGTTCGAAAACCAACATTTAATATTTACAACTTATAATATCTCCGCCATTAAAGTTTCTGTTATACCGTCTCCAGGCAATCCACGTGTTAGTGTCTACGAAGCCTATGAGGACTCAAACGGTTTTCCAGGCAATTAACCGAATCCGAGCGGAAAATCCCT
>JAQIXX010007630.1:0-10568 GCA_034700605.1 Willowsia nigromaculata | reverse complement strand
TAATATTAATATTTTAAGATTTTCCCCTGGACTTCTTCGTTTTGGAAGCAGGCTGTTGCACTGCTGAATCTGATAATTAATATCTACATAAATGTTTTCAACTTTAGTTAATTAGAATCAAAACTTGAAATTTCACGTAAGTAATAAGAAACTAGCTAAGTAACTAAATGGTGGTACGTAATTTGAATATATAAATTTTGATTCTAAATCTATTGTTCAAGGTTTATAATGCAATAACCAGTGCTGCTTGGTTACTCAGTTCCCGATCATTACACTCTACTTAGAGGCCGACCTTTAAAAACTAAATTCACCAAGGAGCAGGATATCTTTTTAAAACAACTTTTCATAGGATATTAACAGCCTCAAAGTGTTGTGTATTTAATTCATGTTGGATATGTAAAGAAGCGGGTGCCATCACTTTTTACGCAAGTTACATTTAGGAGTGGACGTTACCATATCATGCGAGCAACCACATGGATAGTAAATATCTTAACACTTCCCACTAGGGGTTTTCGTTCCAACATAGAATGCTTCTACCGGTCTTGCTAAAAATGGTACAAAGTACAAATGATTGACATCATTTGCAATTGACTGAATTCGACCGATTGAATTTGTTACTAGTTTAGGGAATATGCATGCGCTTGCCAAACACGCAACAACAAACATTATATACTTTACATGTAGCTTACAAAATTAGTAGCTTATGCATATCAACATGTTAAAAACCAGCATTCTCGTTATCATTTTCCGGGACTGGCATCAAGATTATAGCTGAACAAAGCATTTTATAGAATATGAAGTCGCAGTGCATACTAAACCTCTGTCTTGGGATGTAATATCTTTGAATGTGTTTCTTCGTGCTGTTGTTTTGTTTGTAACTTGATGTAGAGGTTCCAATATAAATAATATTTCATTTTACTTTGAGTTACCAACACAATAAGTTGTGAAGAACATTTGATTTTCAATTTGGATGCAAATCCACTTCTTATTTCTTACAATGAAAGTTACAGTTGATATGAAAGAGTCATTTCGGCAAATAGTGATTGAAATTTAAACTTGGTTAAAACAATTAAAAACTTCAAAACGAAACTTTATTCTTAAAACTATATGCTTCAGTGAGGAAGAAGTCATTTCACAATTATGTGGCTTTCATTGCTTGTGCTGGTAATAAGTTTTACTTTTCGAGTGATTCATATGACATTGGCATTGGTAATTATGATCAGCAGTGTGATCACATATTTCATGATTGTTTGCTCAGCGTCGTACCATCTCAGCCCATTTATGGAACAACTACTTATGAACAGATTTAGATTCAGTGAACCACAACAAGGCTAAAATACTACTTTCCAACTGCCATCTTGTATACAACATATTTTATTTACTAAAACACTAACGCAATTTCATCAAGTCCGCGTATTTTATCGAAGATGCAGCTCACTTCTAAATGTGCTACTAACGGTAAGCATAACAATTTGTGAAAGTATCCCAGTGAAAGATGTGAAAATAAAATAGAGTCTTTAAAAAAGGATAAAATCCAATTAGTAACTCGGAACACGAGCACAAGTCATTTCCTGTAAGGATTTCATCGATGTTTAAACGTAATTTTCAGTTGTAATCATATTTATTTTAATTTTTATCTAACATGTTGGTCATAATTTAAAAACAAAAACAATCAAATCACTAGTCAATTATCTTTAACTTTCTACAAATCTCCCTGGAGCAGGAAATGTGCAATTCCTAGTCAAATTAAATCCAGATTGCATGTTCAGTGCGTATGAAACTTTGTATTTGAATTGAATTTTGTATTGATCAAGTAATTTTCAAATCTTCAAACCTTAATACACTGTATCGACCAGTGAAACCACTGAAAAATATATTTTATTTTAAAGCACTTGGAAGGAAACGTCAACAATATTCGCTTTTATTTTCTGTCACTTCATGTTCACTTCACATATTGTTTAACCTTCATTTCATTAACTCATGTCTAGATTTGATTTAAATTTTGCATTCACATTCAGTATACAGACGATGTTTCATGTAAAAGGAGAAAAACTTTCATACCTCCAAAGTCTACTCCCATTTTAGATTTTTTAGATACCATTTATACCAGGAAATTTCGCATCCTTGTTTGTGACTTTCACCCCAAAAACCTGTCATCATTTCTTGTCTGAGATTAAGAATCATGTATGAACTGTAAGTGAGGAAGTGATGTATGCTGTCTTTTAATTATGCTTTTCTGATATTTAACGCTTGTCGTTCTTGTCTATTACTGTATAGACTATAGACACAGATAAGGTCTCTAATAATAACTCGCCGTATACGATAGTGAAATATGATTTCGATAGAAAAATACGATGTAATTCTGTTTGAGAACTCCAGTATAGAATCTGGTTGACAGAGACTGCACAAACTCTTAAACGAGTTTACGCGACTGTAGCATTGGCCATTATATGTCAATTGTTCGTTTCCAAATTATATACATACAGCTAGAGCTCGTTAAATAATCTACGGCGATTTCATAGCCGTAACAAAGTCCCAAGAGGTTCGCATCGCTGGATAAAGTTCCAATTGGGGCGAAATAGGAAATTTCCTTTTGTCAAAAACGAGAGGATGGAAGATGGAATGCAGCCTGAGTCTCAGTAGAAGGTCGAACGAGAAGTGCTAGCAAACATGGTTGAGCAGTACATAAAAGTACACAAATAGGAGAAGCAATCACAATATCACAATTCTCCTCCTTTACAAAGTTAACATGAAGGAGTAACGGGATCATACCAGTCTTTACCTTGAACCAATTTCATTTAACTTTATTGTTACGCACATGGAGTTTGAACTTAACTCTACTTACTAACTAACTAACTCTAGATTCCCGTTTTTAAGTACAAAAAAACTCAGCTAACTAAAGGACAGTACATATATTTTTATTATCACTCCAGAAATACAAAATGATTAGCTACCTGCATCTTTTCGTAAAATACTAATTCTATCAAATTTTTTGTATGAGAAAATTTGCTCTCCATCTTGTCACATACTACATGTATTGACATCCCAACCAAAGGCTCCAAATTTCCAAGAGTAATTGTCCTTTATAATTTCTAAAATGGGCAAAATAAGCCATACGGAATTGCCAGCAAGTTAACTTTAGATGCATAAAAATCCGTACAAAAAAGCCAATGAAAGAACACATGGTCGAAATAATTTTCACCTGTTTTTTTATTATGTATCAAATTGATCTCATGGGTGGCAGGTCATATATTATACTAATGCCAATTTTTTTACTATTCAGAATTTATATGAAAAATACAGCTCTTATATGATTGTGTCATATTTAAATCGTAGTCTTTCGTATACTAAGATTCACTCTAGTCATGAAAATTTTAAACATGAATTACGATTGAGAGTCGTAAATCATTTTTCGTTTAGTTAGTATATTGCCAAGAGAAAGCATTTGCATACTTTGTTTGTACATGCATAAAATACCGCTTTCACTATTCATTACTCTGTTGAATGCATTCTTATCATTGTTCCAAAACCAGGTTGAAGGTTGTGGTCCGGTTTGTGATATCCCCTTATTGATTGACACTGCAAATGACATATCTTAAGTTTGTTGATCACAGCACAGTAGTTTGGATTTTGGATACAATAGTTTAAATAATATGCACACTTTTATCACACATGCATCAAACTAATAATTGAATATTGTACGTAGAGATTACCATTAAGATTAGCACTTAAATCTAATTATTCACTTCTTACACATATAATAAGCATGACCTACTTACGCATGGAATTACTGTAATTTGAATCCTGAGAACGCATTGTGTTTTTTAAAGTTTTTAAATGAACTTGCACAAATGCAACAGTTTCACGAGGCGCCTTTATGGAGAATTAAATTTGATGAAAACTTTTCAACTTTGTTTAATTAACAATTATGAATCTTTTTTGGGAATGTTGATTTTTACTTGGATAGCAAGTAGCAACTACATTCACCAGATTTTTAGATATGATATTTATCTCAACCTTTCTTTTATTCTATAGTAAATCAATAACAAGATTTATTAAAACAATATATGTAAAGAAGATGAAATGTAACGCACTTAATACTTGAGGCTGAATTTTTTACCTACCAGCTAAATAAGAATTACTTCTACTGAACGGAAAATTTAAAATGATATGAAGACGAATTTCCAGTGTATACTACAACTCTCTTTTGTAAAATACCAAAATCTTTGTGTGTGTTTTTTGTGCTTTTCAGATTTGTTTGTGTGACAACGAGTTTAATGAAATTTAAATAAACTTTTAATTTTTTATAATATACAACTAATAACTAGCTGCAATTATTACTAACCATACTACTTTTTGACTATTAAGCCTTTTGTCGGTGTAGTAATGCCTTTCAGTTCTTTGAATTAGTAAAAAGACTCATTATTTTAACATAGTAACATGTCTTAAAAATAGTGAAAGGATGAATAAGTAGAAATTCTTTAATAAAATCTGAATTTTGTTTCATTGTCGAACATTGGAATGCCATCTAATTTTAACAATGGATTTTTCGTGGCTTATGGACGTACTATCTAATGCTACTCAAGTGATTCAAGTGGCAATTTTAGTGGCGGTCGTTATTACTGAGCTCATTACAACCTTAGTTTTATATCGAGCAGTACACCGTCTGAATCCTGGAAGAGATCTGCAGCTTATAAACAGACTTAGGTTAAGAATTCGAACACACGGTTAAATAATGCATTGAATGTATTAATTTACTTCTGTTAATGATTTAAATACCAGTCATAGCCAGAGAGTAGAATTCAATTATTTTAAAGCTTTGTGCAACAACTTTAAATATCTCATTTCAAGCCGTCAATAACGCCTGTGACATTATGTTAAGTATTTCTACTCAGAAACTATGCTATGCAAACGAAAATCACCACTCACCGCTTTTAATTCATTCTTAAGTTTGTTTATCATCATTTATTTAGACTCCAGCAGGAATGTTTGGAAAATTTCAATATGTTGTAAGTTGTAGTTGTAAAGAATTCCCACTTGTACATTATCATGAAAAGTTTTATATGATTTTTTGAATTTTAGATGGTAGTATTGGATATTTCTACTAAACGCTTTTGAAATACAATTTGAAAATTTTATACCTCTCAAAAACTTTGCTTTTGTTCATTGATGATTAAGATGGAAAAGATTAATCGTGTAATTAGTTATCATATCTAAGCCATTGCAATCTTCCATTTTCATACTTAATGTGAATAATTTGGGGTAAATTATCAAGAGACCTGTAGTATAATACAGTGGAATCCCTCTATACCCGCACCCCAAGGGAAAATAAATTTATCCTTTATAGTGGTGATGCCGATACAAAGAAATACTTTAATACATGCCGTAAGTACGGAAGGGGAATAAGACACCCTGCCGGTATAGAGGTAAATTCGTTATATGCAGGTGCCGGTATAGAGGGATTCTACTGTAATTGATAAACCAGTGGGGTATTATTATTTGGTTGTTTACAGTTTCATTTCTGCATACTTACAGTTAGTCTTAGAGTTTATTGTGCGATTTTTGCGTTGTTGTTAATAGAGGATAAAATAACATTGGTCCAGAGAGGGTACTTCTAATAAGGAAATATTGCTTTACCGTATGTTTTTTCACCTTGGTCCACTCAGATTGACTTTCTGTTGCTAATGTTAAACTCATAAGTAGCAGATGTATTCTGTTGCAGGACACCCGCAAATGTCGAAAACTAAGAAAAATTAATTTGCATCCAGCAGAACACGAAATAGCATGGCGCAAATATATTCAGTACAATTCTTATAATATTGGCACGGAGAACTTCCTTCTTCATCTTTTGGAATGAAAAAAGTCAGGGTTTAAAAGTAAGGCTCATAAAAATGATTTTGTTATTGATTTAGATATGAATTTGTTTAAACTAATAATATTCATTATTATTATAAAAACTTTAACCGATACGGCTCCTGCCTTTCCTGCCTGCCTAACAAAAATCTTTTAAAGAAATTGTCGTAGCAAATAGGATGTCTTCCTAAACATTAATACAACTAAGCTAAAAATGAGCTAAAACACAATTCATATGACACGATAGGTGTCATATGAATTTGAATTTAGGTAGTATATCCCGACAAATATGTCACTAATGTGCTGAAAGAACATTTTAAAATAGTTTTTTAGCAACTACTGCCAAGTAGACCCACTCGCCTACCTATGCTTTATTTTAATTGTAAATGCGCAATGAAACTGTTGAAATTATGTTTAATTTCAAAATATGAACTGTTATTTTTATGTAATGTTCTACGTCAACATAATAATCTCATCCGTTTGATGGAAACACAGAAGATTCTGTTTTTACCAGCAATTCAAGCATAAGCAATTCTTATAGTTAATATAAATATAACACTTCCCAGCCGGTATCTTTGTATCGAAAGAAAAACAGAAAAACTGTTGCATTCGTTACGCTAATAATGTGCCCAGTGATTGACATTATTAGAAATGATTCCATACATATATAGATACGTTTAAAATTGCCTGGATTACACACACCATATTTGCAATTTGCAACTAGTTTAAAGAAAATGCATATTAGTTATGCCAAACACGCAACCACAACCGTTATATACATCTGTTATATTTTATATCACTGCAATTTACAAGTGCCTTAAATACTATAACCTGTTTTCCACAACCTTCATATTACTCACGAATGTTTCTGAATAAATCAAGAGTAGTGGCATAAAATGGCAGTTTATACTATCAGTCTGATTTGGTAAGTATAAGTAATAGCACATTTTTATGAATTTTTCGGAAGTTTGTTTCATATTTCAACAAGTTTTAAGGACATTAATTAGTTGTACATATGGGAATTTTTTAAAAACCAATATAGATGCAAATCTGCTTCATTTCTTTCAATTAAAGTTGCATTTACAATTTCATCCCCAATTATCGTTTTCCCAGTCCGTCGACGATAGTTGATGATGCATAGGAGAGTAAAGAAAATCATAAAATACACTGTATATTATCATTGACTATTTTATCTCGGAAAGGAAAGGAAATGCATGTATTTTGTAAAGTCGAATTTCACTGGATTTTGTTCAATTATAGAATTGTAGCATAAACGTGCAGAAAAACGTATCGTCTAGCATCATGGCTCAAATAAGGGTGGGTGATAGATCACATGCTTATGGTTATAGCCTGGAGTTTTCAGAATGGAATTTATAACAGAAATGCAGCTTTTTTCTGATTGGGTTATATTCAAATACGACTTTCATGAGTCACTGCTTGCGTAAAACACCAATGTGTGGTCTGCTTTGCTGCAAGTGATGTGATGTTAGGGGTGTTGTGCTGCCATAAGGGTAATCAATATTACAAGTCTTTGTTACAACAGGTAAAGTTGTTGTATCGTTTGTACCCAATGATTGACACTGCAGATGATACTACCCTTTATAGTTATTCTTTTTATACCTCGATTGTGTGCGATAAAGTAGTTCAAATAATATGCACTATATGTTGCCACTCATGCAACATAATAATAATAATATACTGTATTTATGTGCAAATGTAACCTATATTGTATTAAAATTAGCATTTATCCTGGAAGTACCATGTCGAGTTTTAATGGATTTTGGGCCCCAAACCGTCCCTTACCATTCATATTACACTCGAAAGCTCTCAGCTCGTAGAACAAAAATGTAAATGGGCACAAGACTCTAAAACCTGCACATCCCCATATTTTGTCCTCTGAAGTTTCGGATTTTAATATGGGAAATGGGTTCAAAATTTGTAATGTCTTTATTATGGCTACGTAATATTCATTCCTACCGTTCATATATTATTCGAAATCTTATCTTACGAGCAATATAATCCCAACCAGTAAAAGTTTGTAAAAGCTTGCACTCTACATTCAACCGTATGAATATATTGATTAATAATTTGTCTGCTACTATACAACGGAGTGCGAGTGATGTGAAAGTTCAGAGGGCCAAAAATGGGGTGGTGTGAGGTTTTTGCGACTTGTGCCCACTGACACTTTTATTCTACAAGCTGAGAGTTTTTTAATGTAATATGAATGGTGAGACAAGGCTCAGGGCCCAGTACCCATTAAAAATCCATATGGTCCTTTCGGTATTGTATTGATATTGTAAACATGACTCACTGGCACTGGTTAAGCATGGAATTTGCAGTGGTAACGGGACAGTAGTACAGTACGCAATAGAAGTCTGTATGGGAAAGTAATTTTTTAAGTTTGTTCTTTCAGGCTCTTTGAGTTTTGTCATATTATACAAAGTGTATATATAGCGGAAATTTAAAAAAACGTTGCCATAATTTTGAGTGCTTAAATTTCAAATTTGTCGCTCCGTAATTTTTAAAATTTTGAAATACAAAGTTACATTCATAAATTCTTTCGAATAAAGTATATGTAAAAGCATAAATTCACAAATCAAATTTTATAAACATTTTCTTAAATTTCATACCAAACAATGGCGCTTTCTTGGCTTGTGCCGTACATGTTGAAGTTCATCCAAGTGTTACTTGTAGTGCACGATTTCCTGTCTACGGTCGCTTGTGTTATCGGTACTTTCCTTTTATTCTGGACGGTGATCCAGATAAAATATATTTTGCCATATGAACTACAACGTAATAACAATGCAAGACTTGGAGGCAGACGACGAAATTAAACTATATAATAATACTATTATTCGATAATAAGGAAAAGGAATTTATTACTGTGGGAAAAGTTAAATTCTGAAGTTTTGGAACTTAAAAGTGACACGTTTTTTGTGTTATGTTATGAGTGACCTACTACTGTGACTTCTTTTAATGTGTGAAGTACTTTGACGTGTGGTAAACTTTTTTTCTTTTTTCTCTGACGAGTATAGAGTCTTGCAGTGAAAATACAATAAGGACCAAGATGATGATGTTGTGATATTTGCAGAAGTGATAATAATTCAAATTTGGAACTTCCTGTTCCTTTGAGTTTGAAAATTTTAATTCTTTTTCTCCGGATGAATTTGTTTGATTTTGAATTACGTAACGCAATCGCATTATGCACATGTCTAAATTCTTTTGCATCAAGTGATTCTTTCTGCTAGAGAGTTTTAAAGAAAATTAAGACTGATTTAAAAATTTAAAAATTAACAAATCAAGTTTTAATAAACATTTTCTCACACTTCTGCGAACCTACATAACAATGGATGTTTTTGGGTGGTTTTTTATGTTTATTTTGAAGTTATTTCTAATAATATTTGCATTGAGTAAATATTTGTTTATGATAATTACTATTATCGCAGGGTTTCTTTTAATCTGGACAGCGTACCAGGTACATTTTAATTTAGAAAATGATTTAAATCGTTTGCACACTTTGGCATTTAGGCGCAGACGACGTCGAGATTAAACTAAATACAGTTTTACGACAATGATGGAAACGCAATAATCAAAGTATGTTGTAGTTATTACAGTGCAGTTATTGCAGTGCAGTGCATTATTTGCAGTGCATGCATGTTGATCTGATGATCTCGAGAGATTTCAATTCAAAGTGACAACAGTTTTTGTTGTGTGATTTACCAGGATTTTTTAAAATATGTGATTTCTTATCAACTTTTTTGGTCACAAATTTCTTCAGAGAGTAGTGGAACTGTTGCGCAAGAAGATTGTCGATTGTGTAAATGCAAAAATATCCCAAATTTTAAAAAAGATATAAGAATGGCTTATAAAACACAGCATCCCATATTAGATACACTCGGCGTATTGATTTGCTTGAAAGCCATGCTACGAAGTACAAAACTACGTTGAACTCAGAAGCTCAAATCGGCTGCTTTAAAATGTAAGGAATATTTATGGCTATATAATAATTTAACTTTCATTTGATGTAGCACTAGTTTATCAAAAATCACCGATCGGCACTATGCATTGCACATATGTACATTTGTATCCCGCTTCACACGAAAAGAGCCTGATGCTGGGACTAAAAACTTTTGACACTAATACATTTACTAACACATTATTTACATATAGTGTGTCATTGGAACGATTTTTGAAACGCTGGTTTTTTTCTTTAGGAACATTATAAAAAAATTTGGTTTAAACCTAATTTACACAAAATGTGGTTTTGTTTTTGATAGTTCAAACGGCTGTTGGAATCCTCACAAAAGAAGAACCAACGTCAAAGCAGACAGTTGTAGTTGTCTGCTTGCTTTTATCTCTATGAATAAGATGCAATTCAAAGTAGTAACGGGGGAAGGAGTTCCTGCTATATTTGGAGTTAACCATTTTATTATAGGTCAATTAAAGTCTTTTCCACTATATTATATACTTTTGGTTATAGTTCTAGCATCAGTATTCATCGTTTTGAAATGAAGATATTCATGTCTTCTCATATATTGCAGATCTGCTAATAGATGTAGGGTTGTTTTGTGGCTGTAATTTGGCTGCTACTTTTGGTAAGAGTTTAAAGTAAAAATGTACAGCTACCAACTAAGAATATTCAGATGTATTCTTTGCCATAATATGTATGTCTTTATTAATCTTTTAGCAGCCAATCCAAGCCACATGACCGTGAT
>JAQIXX010007629.1:0-10568 GCA_034700605.1 Willowsia nigromaculata | reverse complement strand
TTTTAACGGGTTAAAGACTTAGGAAAGTGAGACATCTGCAGAGGAATTGACTGAATTGAGCGATGATTATGAGGATTTTTATTATAGAAAAAGCATACAAAAACTGAATTTTCTTAAAAAATCAACTTAATGTGCTGTTTTTTAGGTGTTTTCCGTATGAAATTAGATGTATATGATTTTATGAAAGGCTTGTGTTGAAAAATTTATAAAGCATGAAAAAGCATAATTTTTAAATCTTAAAGCATAATTTCAACATGCCATAAAGCATAATTCTGGTTTCCTTGCTCATTACGTTATGGTCAATACGAACACTGGTATCCAGTTTTAGAAATATTTGGCTAATCACTAATGAAGATATGGGACCGTGGATAATGATGAATAGAATTACACGCATGTCATCAAATTAAACGCATGGTTCTTTAAAGCCGAGTCTTTTGAAGCTATGCTTAAATCTGAAGATGCATGTCATGAATAGTGCAGAAATAAATCAAACAAACCAGATATTTTTATCAGAAAATCGCCAATATTTGGTGATTGCAATTTGTATATTTATTTAAACGTTTTTATTCATAAAGCAAATCTTTGTCAATGTTAAAGTTCTATTCATGCCATGCATTGAAGTATTTAAAGAGTTAAAGAGTGCTGCTCGGAAAGAGTGGTATGTCGAGGATAACGTAAAGAGCAATTTGATTTCGTGAGTTGACTCGGCCCCTCACCAAGTTTTTGATAGTCTTCATTTCATACAAAAATATTGTAATGCAAGCTGGAATTAAACCACCTGAAAATAAAAAATAGTGGATATATAGTTTTAGTGAAGCAATTGTCGCCGAAATCTATCTGAAGTACTATATAAATAGTAAGTATTCGAGTAAGCAGAGTATAATATTTATTCTAGCAATTTAAATTCCCTGAAAACTGAAATAGTTTATCTGTCCACTTCGCTGGCTTCGGATCCGCTGAGTGGATGGCCCCAGAACTCATCGAATATTTAAAACAAGGGATTACAAAAAACGAATTTTCAAGAATGGTGAGCCCCTCTTGCAGGAAAGTATATTTTTTATCATAACTGTCATCGTTTATTACATAATACATCTTTGGTACATTACTTTAGAGCAAGTCAACTGACGTGTTCTCTTTAGGCTGTATATTTTACTTTACTCTAACCGACGGCTTACATCCGTTTGGAAACAATTTGGAAACTTTTTATAATAACTCTCATCACAACCCTAACCTGACGGAAGGAAGGATTTCCCCATTTTACTGAAAAGTGGTGAAAATATCAATGCCCTTTGTAACTTAAGGAGAGAATACACTATTCATTGCAACTTTTTTGGAAGTTCTAAAAAATCTCAGAGCTACGTTACAATAGTTCCAAACGTCGGGCAATACTGTGCAGGCGGCTACACATGCAAAATGCTTCTGTTGAGAAGTGTATTTGCCGCCTTCTTGGCTCTCCATACATTTTAAATACACGACCATAAAAAATTCAAAAAACACACGTTACATTCCTCAACAGAAGTATCATATGTTTGCAGACGTCTGAAGAGTATAGAGTAATGAACAGAGAAACAGGGAAAAGGACGGATGAAAATCACGGATATAACAAATTTTGACAAATTTTTATACGATATGGATGCAAAATGAAAGAATAAAACAAACTTTTAAAAAAATTTGCAATAATCTTGTTCCAAAGTGTCTTCACACACAAGTTGTAGTTTGTATACATTTAAATTTATTATACAAATCCTAATTACACATTTATTACTCAGGTTTGCAGTAATTTAATAAACTCGTCTGATCAACATTTCTATAACCTGCATAACATTTCTGGCAAAGTAAAGGTAAATCATATAAGTGAAAACATTACATGCTTGACGCACCAACGCAGGGAGGGGGTGGTCTAAGGGGCTTTGCTCCCCCCCCCCGGGAGTTTCGAAAGAGAATTTTTTCTTGGTCTAAAACCATTTACCAAGCTATGTTTTGATTACTTTTGTGCAAAATGCGTCAAATTTATTTTGAATTTTTTTTCTAAATTTCCTTTCAAGTTTATTAAATATGTTAATTTCTGTTACAAATGTCCAAATGTTCATAATGCCTCAATCTACATCAGCCTTAGGCGGCTTAAGCAATCAAAAATGCCAATGTGTGTACAACCGTAGTTGTCGCGTTTATTATTCACTGTATTCCCACGAATTTCCTTAAAATATATTCCATCATTTTTTTAGTTTCCCATTTCACATGGGAATTTGTTTAGCATGGCCTCAAGAAACAACGGTATTTCGGGAAACCATCAACAAAACTTGAAGTCATGTTTGTGATAACACAGTAAACCTATTCAAAAAAATCCACAACAGTTCAGCAAAACTCAGAGTAGCAGTAGCAGTGCTTGGAATCTTGAACCATCAACCTTTGGTATGTTTTAAACCATTTTCATGATTGTACTTTTTCCGTCACCAAACATTTCAGAACAAATGGAACGATGCCTATGCATCCTGCAGGTGACCCACGTTTGTAAGTTTTATAGTTCTATGCACCAAGAATCACGTATTTGGATAGAAAGTTTTCCTTCGCGTCTTTTCTGTATATTTTGAGGTGTTAGGCTGAGAATAGGTTTACATGAATTTGATATTTCCATGGGCGGCAGCGGGAATTCGTAGGCATTGATTTGTAATCGAGCTGCAAATTCATAAATCACATGTCTCGAATCGTCCATGTTTGAAAAGTTGGAGATGTTACTGATGTTAGAAACAGTTTCGATAGGGATATTAATTGTATTATGAAATGTCAGATTAGGTATAATTTTAGAGGTAACTTTAAACTGAGTGTACCTTCTTAAAATCATAGGAATATGGGTAGGAAGGATATTTACTGCATGAAATGTGGTTATCATAAGCAAACATGCGATACAGCCAGGCAAAGGAATTATTTGTTCAATATCTATATCCGAAGTATTACTTTTGTTCTCCAACAGTGCACTGCTTTTTATAGTCTAAAGCCGTCAACTTAACTGTCCACAAAGCCATTTCGCAACGAGTCTATCTGGTTATCTTAAATCTTGACGAAATCCCGCATGATTTGTATTTTGAAATGAAGTAAAATCACAATCTAACACGGTGTTGGTAACTTGAAAAATTGGAAAGTCAAACTTGGTTTGTAAGATGTTCTAATTTCAATTGTACTTGGAATCAAAAAACTTCGCCCTTATCCTTTTAAACCTAACAATCGTTTGAAAGATTAAGGAAGCCCTGAAATAATGAAATTGTTAAAGTAATTCTTGCAATTATGCTTCAGCCTATATTTATAAAGTTTTTAAAGCAGCACAAAACAAACAACAGGAAGGATTCCATAATTACCCACACCTTGACGTAAACATGTTTGGAAGTAATGTAAGACTTGCGAGAATGAACTAAGAATCCGTACTGCATGTCATTATCAAATAGAAAAGAGGAAAATATCAAGTTTAAAACCAGGTTTATTGACTAATTAGTGTCGTCTGCAGTTGTTCCAAATGGTTGAAGGCAAAATAGTTGGAATTGATACTGTCAAACACCCTGTCAAGTTTGAATAATACATCAATATTAGAAGCGTGTGCTTAGTGTGCACGCCATGTGATTAAAATCTTTGGAAAGCTTCCTTGATCGCATCTGAAGTGTGTTTTCGCAATTTTAACATTCTCTTAAAGGTTACATGATATTTTTATGAAACCACAGGAATGCTTTGTATGCAACTTTCCAGCTCTTATGTGAGCACAAATCAAGATAGTTTTTACTAAATAATTGTATTTAATTGAAACGTTCGGATTATCCGTACTCTAGATCGGTCTTGGCAATCTATCTAGCGGAAACTATGTGCGCAATACGTATTTAGGGGTGCTGTGGATTGTTGTGTCAACATTTTTAACAAGTAGTGTTTGCAGAAATTTACCACGGTACGGTAGCTATTAAATTTAAAAGTATCAGAACGTTTAGCAAAATTGCAAGATCTAACTTAAAAGCTAATGGACTTCCAAAAAATATTATTGCCTTTTTCATAATTGAAAAATAATTTTGGATGGTTTGATATGACTTCCACTGTCAATCAAAGAAGATTAATTTTTACGATATGTTTACCTATGTTTATACATTTACATCAGGCTTAAGATTGATATCATACTTATTTAAAATATTAAGGTGCACGTGGTAATCTTTGTTGTAGTGGCGATTATTTGAAGTCAATATTATATGATGTAGTTACATCTGTGGTGGTTCAACTCCATGAATTCTTGACGAGTAGGAAAACTCACTACTAAAATTTGAGCTCCTTTGTCGCATTTTACTTTTCAAATTAATCATTAAATTAATTATAATAAAATAAATTTCTTCTAATTTGAATGCCTTACATTTCATTGTAGTAGAATGTCTCGTGTTGTCCATAACATGACCACCAATTGCATATTTGACATAAACTGGTTGTCCGAATTCGACTGCATATTATTATACAGTTAATTATATTTTCTGCAATCACACATTTTAGATGCTACTGAAATCTTAAGTTTGATCAGTATGTTGTATTGACGCCAGAAAAATAAAATCCTTTCTACGATTAAGGATATCATTGCAAAACAAATACCAACTGGAACAATCAAAAACACAGCTAGGATTGGTCCAGTAATCGATGATTTACCAATATTAGTGTCATCCAAATTTGTCTGAAAACCTTGGCCTCCCTGTTTGAAACCGTACCTTGTAATATATGCTGTTGCTGCTTGGTTCCAGTAGTTGGGAATTCCGGAGTGAACGAGTCCTTTGAATCTTTGCAAAATGTGAGGGTGATACCGATTCCGAAGATAAAACCCCGCAGATAAATCCAGAAGAATATCGACTCCTAAATATGAATGTGAAATACCACGAGAAATGATTCCAGCGTGATCCAAATGGGCGTGTTCCTCGTGAGTAACAAATGCAGAAAGTTTTGTTTTACAAATTTCAATCTTGTAATTTAAGGACTCGTTCCAGGCAGTAAAATTTTTGAAGCGGTTATGACTCTCTGGTTGTTTTGGCAGGGTTGTATGTTTTAGGTAATTTCTCTCCGAAGTGGTCAACTTTTTCAAAAATGCTGGTTTAACAGTAATTGTGTTGGAGACACCATATTTACCGTAAATGTAGTACAAAAGCGCAGAAATCCTTGGTGGGTTTACATGGTGCATGTGTTGCGTAATCGAGCCATTCCTTAATTTTAAATTATACCACACAGGAGGCCGCATAGAGATAGTTAAGGCAGAAATATTAAATTTCACAAGTTGTTCAAAATGTTTGATGGGAACAGGTGGAAATGGACTCGTCAGCTCAATGATATTATCCCCTTTGTAAAAGTTGCCAAGGAAAATCCAAGCTACTACGTATGTACCCAGAAACAATCGAATCGAATGAACCCTATATAAACTTTTGATAATATCAGTTGATTGTTCGACGGGAACAATGAATAAAAAAGCAAGAACCTCCTTAAATTTTATAATAATCTGTATATGCACTGGCAAAGAAATAGTAACTGTTCTCCCCACGAAAGCGATTGAAAAACCACCAATCATTGACACAAGTATTGCAATCCAGGTGGGCAAGTCAAATGAGTTTATAAATTGTACGAATTGGAGCGATCGGCCAACTGGTAACTCTCCACAACTCACGAAACGCATTCTGACTGGTCGAAAGTGATAATGGATTTTTGTGTTGATTGGTGATGCTGTTGAAACGCTTGTTTCGATGTTTGGTGTGATTCCAAACTCCAATTGGCATTTGCATTTTGTTGATTTCTGCTGAGTCAATATGCAACGAGCACGAGATTCTTCCTCGACGGACATGTAAGCATGGCTCAATTGGAAAGTCGCGTTTCTAAAAACTGATCCAAGGACGGCAACCTCAATATATGCAAAGAAACTGACAGAACTAAAAGGTAATGTTTTTTGAAGAATTGTAAAGTTATGCTCTTTAAAAACTCCAAAACGGGAAGCCATTGTTAAATATTGATAAAATGCTTTTTGGGTCGTCATTTTAATTGTAGCTAGTTCTGTCAGTGAGATAGCTCTACTTCTACTAAACAATTTTTTGCTTGACGTTGTGAATACTGATGTAAACGTGAAGGCTCCTTTATCAGAGCAGGTTTTGGGAGTAATTGTACCAAGTGACATTATTTGCACTTCTGTGATGAATCCCACTTTGTCGAATGGTGTCTTCAAATCGATTACCATCTTGAGATAAGCTGCATCACTGGTTACTCGTGTTTTCAATAATGTCAAGTACCACGGCAAGGAAACATACTTCTCAGTTCCAACGACAACTAGAACAGTAAAGGTTGGTCGTGTCACTGCCAAATCGTCAATTGCGTTCCATGCAACATTGGCGTTTCCATTATAAATTTTGATGGGCAACTTCCCGAATTCCTTTAATATTCTAGGAGTCAAAAGCGAAGGAGTTTGTGGACTTTCAATGAAAAAGAAGTATTCCTCGAACTCTGGGGCGTTTGGAGAAGGTGGTTTTAAGTACACATGGGCCTCACACAACCAGGGTCTTGATCTGGAGGCCAAATCAACGTCAACGAAAATTTCACCCTCATTTTTGATATTTCCAGTATCCGTTATGTTTTCCTCGTATTTTATTTTGCTTTTGTATTTGAAAATTTGTGGTGGAGTATTCGACATGATACGGAATAAAGCATGGTCTCGATAGAAGTGATGCAAATCCCGAGAAACGCTTGGCTTCTTAAGTGACACACGAATCAGTTCATTTGACTCGTGACGACGAATGTAGTAGCGGGTTAGTATCACAGGCTGGTGGAATGGTGAGAAGTCCATCCCGTCATAGTTAATGATGTGAATTAGACATCCATAAAAATTATCAAGTTGGTCATTGAGATTAGAAATCAGGGATAAATTGGCGCTAGCCAAATGTAGTGCAGAGAATTTAAAGAGAATGAAAATCAGAAAAGGAGACATAGTGACAAAATTTTTGTTGTATAGGTTATGAAAATAAGCTATAGGTTTTTAACTTGAAGGAGAGTGAGCAAAAGAGAAAGGGAATGTCTAGCAAAAACTTAGTTTTGCTGACGTGTCTTGGTTTTTTCAAACCTACTTATTTTTAGCTAAGTTCTTATTATCTGTCTCTCTGTTTTGCAATAATTTGTTAAAAAAGTGGGGGTTCGACACGTTCGAAATATATCCTAGTGGGTTATGAGAAACACAATTTTTTAAGGTTATCAACTGCGAAATATCACGAGCTCAATTAGTCAAACTGAATTGCTTACGTGATTGTCACCATTTTGTCGTATAGTTTGCTACACGTTTACTAAAGGAATTTGAAATAATTATGTCTGAAAATAGAAGCTCAAATTATTGGAATCGATGAAAAAACAAAGATTTCAAATTAACTGAGACTGAGCTTAAAAATCGATCAGATTTCACAAAAAGATAATGAAGGCAGTATTTTCACATTTGTTACACGTGGACAGTTCTTAGCTCGTTCTATGGGTATTTTTATTTTTAAATCATGTGTCAAGCTTAAAATTCCTTAAAAATCTAATGTTCACGTAACTGAGTGTCTAACAATTGGGAAGTTCCCCTAATCAGTAGTTCACGGAAATAAAAACTAATCACAAATACCATGAAGGTCTGTCGTGTTTCTCCAAGAAAACGCTGAGTGATAAAATTAGAAAATTATTGTAACCAGAGACAATGGAACTGCACAGAATGAAAATGTACTGGTTTAGATTTTCAACACGGATAAAATTTTGAAAATGTAAGTAAAGGTATTGTATATAGTATGAAGAACGGCCGACGCCCATAAACTTTTTTCAATCCATTTTTTCCTTTGGCTTTAACAGAGAAAGGAGAGAACGACTGTCAGCTTGAGTAAAAGTCTATCAACGACTAAGCTTTGCTGACGTGTGTTACCATTTTCCTGACTATACTGACGCCAATAAGTTATTTCGTTAGTTAAATCTCCTGGATTTGCAATACTTCGGTTAAAATGCCGAGCCTCGACTTATTCGACTTGGTAATAAATGTAAATGACGAAAACACGCCCTTTAGAAAATTAGTGGCAAAAGCTAAGGAGCTAAATGTGTCGAGGTAATGTATAGTAAATCTTTTACAAGCCAAATATACATCCTACTCCGTCCAATAAAGTAGCTGTCGGTTGCTAACACATTATGCATTTCAGGCATTATCATCAGTCACCAGCGAAGAGAATGTATATGAACTAATACCCTGTATTTTTGGCAAATGAAAAATGGAAATAATTAACTCTTGGAATAGAAACTCAATTATTTGAGATGTAAGATAAAATAAGCCTCTCTAAATTGCACACATGCAACATGTAAATTTAGTTATTTTGGAGGTTTAAAGTAATGAGATATTATAAAAAATATTGATTTCCATACTTCTTCACATTTGCTACAAGTATGCTGCTTCTTACACGTTTCATGGATATTTTTACTATATATTTTATGCTATATGAAACACCATTTTAAGTTCGTTTAAAAAAAATCTGATATGAAATAAGTATGATGATGCAAAGCGTAATTTAATATGTGCCGTATACTTTTTCCTTTCTACTGCACTTGCGGATTTGTAAAACAATGTTTTAATAAAACACGTAAAAAGGAATAGATGAGCTGAGGATATACGTAGATTTTATTGGAATTTAATGCTTTGCTCAAAAGTACGTTATGCCTCTTCAATGGGTTCTGGGCTCTCGGCTGTCAGTAAGTCATATACCATTTGAAAGCTGCTGTCACGTATATCAAAGGGCACAAGTCTCAAAACCTTGTACAAGACCACTTTTGGGCCTTTGAATATGGGATTTTAACATTGCCGTTAATGGGGCTTGCTTTTTTTGCTTATAAAATGTTAGATTTTATAGCGATTTAACGTTTAGTAATTACTTTACTTAGAATAATTTGTTATTCCCTTTACACCCCAAAGCAGAAAAAAGTAGAATAAATAGATTAAGTAATGAACGAACGTAAACCTTTATAAGTGTTATGAAACAGCAGTCAGACTAACAAGAAGAAGAAGAAATCTCCTGTTACATTATTGTATAATTCCCAAATACGTGTGCATATCCTGGTAAGTAATCGTAAAAAAATTTATCAGCATACAAATCGAATTGTTGACTTGCATGATACATTTTCTGTTAACTCAACAACCGATTGCTGAGAGGTTTTCAGGATTCACGAAAAAATAGATCTTGAGTTATTGATTTAAACATTGTTTGCGCTGGGTGTACCAAAAATTTTATATTCTACTATGAAATTATCAGTAGGAAATCGTTATCCGCCATTGCGTTATGAATATTTAAAGAATGTTACTGCTTCACGCATATTGTGCTGTCTTCCTGTCTGTCCATTATTGCTGGAATCGCTTTATTGTTCATTGGATTATATTTTTCAATAAACAACTGGTTTTTGACATTACCATTCAAAAATGGTCCATAGTGAATGTAAAATGAAGATGCCAAATAGACAATTAATCTATTTATTTATAAAAGGGAGCTCAGAATTTATCGACAATTATATTATTTATTTCTCAGAGCAAAATCGTACAAAAAAGTCGACACAAAACATAATCTTGACCGCTTAGTCGCCTTTTGTTCCATTCAAAAAGACTAAACAGTGTCTTGCCATTGTTATTCCGAGAGTTGATATAAGCACTTCAGAGTTCATTTTTAACTTTTGCGTTGACTTTGCGAAATCTTAAATGCAAAAGCAACACATTTTGTTCTTTTCGGGAAAGTCGAGCTTATTGGACCTCTTGACTATTGCAATTTATTTCTTAATTTCGTATTTTTCAAAACAATATTTGCAATTTGGTGCTTAATTTCGTATTTGTTACAACAATATTTGTAATTTGTCTCCCAATTTCGTATTTTCGATAACAATAATTGCAATTTGTTTCTCAATTTCGTGCAATATTTGCAATTTTTTCTCAATTTCGTATTTTTTACAACAATGATCAATTTGTGTCGTAATTTCATATTTTTACAACAGTATTTCCAATTCGTTTAGTAATTTCGTTTTTTTAGAAACAATATTTGCAATTTGTTACTTAATCTCGTATTTGTTACAACAGTAATTGGAATTGGTTTCTTAATTTCGTATATTCAACGACAATGTTAACAAATTGTAATTTTTTATTTTTACAACAATATTTAAAATTTTTTAAATATAGTAAAACATGTTTTTCGTTTTATTTATCTATTTCATGTAACCTAATTGAATTTTTTTATCACATTTAAATAAGTTTTCAGATAACAACTTACTGATAGACTTGCCTTAAAACCTGAGATAATTCAATGTCTACATGACTTTGATGCAAAACTAAAGCGACAGTTCGCGCCCAGCTTATCTCTAGTTCCAACTATCTCTCAGTCTATGCTATAAAATATAAATATCTGACATTTTGAAAACCTGCAATTTCAATTTTTGTAGAGCCATTTTTCATAGCATCATGGCTTGCACCCATGCCACATTTCATGTGATGAGAATCATTCAAAATTTTGCAGCACCTTCAGTAGCAGCTCATAAAAACAAATTTCTTC
>JAQIXX010007628.1:0-10569 GCA_034700605.1 Willowsia nigromaculata | reverse complement strand
ACACTAGTGAGTAGCTTTAGGCCCTGCATAGTCTTCGGGGTAAACTGAGTTAACATGTTCTGGAGTTCCCTCGTTAGTAACCAACTCGATCAGTGGCTAACCAAAACCACATTAATTGTCCTTTTGGTCGTATGGTCGCAGTAGTAAAAACGGTTATCAAATGGGTCGTTTTATTGCCTGAAGACCATTAAAAGTACAAGTTATTTTATAGAAGTGGATTATGCAGGCCAGTATCGCACCATATCAGTGAAAAAATTAAGCCTTTTTCGTATTGACTCAATCAATCATTCATCATTACAGCGATTAAAAGAGGTCACGTTAACTCAGGTAGGTGATCTTAGGTGTGTGCTTCTGCATTTTCTTGAAAGATGTACAAACGCATATTCTAAACGTCAGCGGTTTTTGAGGTTGTCATCGGATTTGTAAAGACGATTTATTGTTATTACGATGATACAGTGAAGATAGCACGTAAACATAAAGGCAGACGACAGACAAGAGTGTAACCTTGAATACAGGGGAACTGGTTCAGGTTAGAGCGGCTAATTAGTGATAGCGTTAATTATGTAACTTGAACAGCATGGGCACTTAATCTACATCAGCTATTATCTTTTTTTGTTACTCGAGCTTTCAACAACAATGAATATTTAAATAATGCTTTTGTTTTTTGTCGATTTATTTTATTTCAAAAAGTGAAAGTGAAGGGGCAACTTTTTAAAATTTGAACCGAAATAATGGCAACCTTTAATACTAAGCTTTACGCGATTTTTTAAAATGAATTTTTAAAAATTCCATACCAAGTTATACTGTGACATAACATTGTTTTTGTTTCTATAGAATTAAAGTTACAATTTTGGAAACTAGTCTGCAGTTTTGTCTCTGACAAAATCACTTGCCTTCTCCCGAATGCTAGTACTCGTATCAAAATTTCCTATCTTTGACAATGTCGGCTAGCAGCAAAAGCGTTATGAACCAATCCTGTACAGATGTTGAGTGCCGCATTCTTGCTTTCACTACCGTTATTATGAACCCTTTCTTCAACTGTATCCATTGCATACAAGTTTTTCATTCGAATCTTAATTTTTATTACATATTCGTTTGTTATGCCCCTATACAACTCATATGCAAACGAAGGCACTACTTACTTAACGTTGTTTGAAAATGTGTCATCGCTTCAATCTTAAGTCACTAGTTTTGTAAACTGAAATGTGGAATGCTATCAAGATTGTGTAATATATCTGAAACCATAAATTTTCATGTCCCATGATCAAAAGGCCGACACATGGTAAACTTATTACCGGCTTCTTTATGTGCTCTTAAAGGGATTGAAGTGTGGGGAAACGCCAAGTTTAAAAAATAGTAGCGGTAGAAAAATGTGCTCAACAAATTATTTGTACTTGGCTCATCATTGATGTTTTTAACATTTCGCTTTACAACTCACACCTCATATGACTTATGCTGGGTAAAGTGTGCAACAGCATGTAAATACATGCAAGTCAGCAAGTCATGCTTTAGAACCTATACGGAAATTAATAATAGAAGACGATAGTATGTTCTTTATTGCAAAATTTTAAAATAGAAAGAATGAAAATTGATTCGATTCTAAGCTTTCTGCAATTGCTTCTTGATCGCATCTTTTGCACAAAGCCGATGATAACGACACATATCTCTGCTGATTGTTTTTTTCATCTGATCAATTCTTTCACAATTGTGTCGTATTTTACATTGATCTAGTACCTATAAAATTCCTAATGTTATTGGTAATACGCACATAATTGCAATATGACAAGTCCAAACCCTAGCCATAAACTATCTTTCAAAAAATAAGATTTTTATCACTTCAACAAATCATGTACATACACCTACATAGTATATAAATGCACTTGTACCTATAAAACACAATGAAAAAATGACGATATAATCAGTAATCAGTTTACCAAAATTACTATCTCGTATTGCCATATATGCACAATAATTCCAAGGAAAAAGCTACCGGACCAACCCATTCACTTAACAGAGACCAGTACAATTTTTGAATATTTTAAAAATTCATTTGATTTCCTTGTTTTAGAACAGAGTAAAATCTTTGCTGAAAGACAATGCATTTCGTTAATATCAATATAGACAGACTCATACAGACCACTGGTTTTGATTGGATAATTTTTGCAAGATATGTAATCGATGCTATCAAATTTGCATACCAAATTGTAATTTTTACGATCTTACCAAACTATTATCAATTGTGCAAGGTACTAATTAAATCATCTCACCTTCACAGATTTAGATTCAGTTCAAAATTTGATCAGAGAAGGAAAACTTAATGAAGCAATGAAGGGTATGAATAACCAAGAAAATCATAAAACTTGTAACGTAACACAACGCATGTAAATGATCTGTAAACAAGGTGATCGATCTCTTGCATGTTACATTCCTCTTTGCTATTGCTACTATGGTAAGATTGCATTGTAATTTACAATGCAATAATACAACCCGATAATTACAGACTGCTTCTTTTACACCTTCCTTCACTCTCATTCTGCTTTGATTGCTCTAATTTCTAATTTGAGACAAGACCAACTCCTCTGTGGAATCTACCAAGCTGAAAATGGCAACAAAATCATTTAGAAATATTCAACAACAATCATATAATATTCGACTATTGAGCATTTTACATAATTTTAGCCCCCGTTATAATCCCCACCAAATAGCTGTTATTTTGGTTGTTATCAAAAGATCAATGTCTCCAATTACAACAATGCAATGGTTATACAATAAAAAGGGAGTAGGAGGTGAACTTGTAATAATATCTTGGCAAAACACTTAATGAATGAATGGCCGATTATTGTCCAAAAAAGAAAGCAAAAATAATATGAATTACATTCTCTTATTTTGAATATATACGCAATCAATGAGGATCGATGGATATCTGCTCTATCGTATCAATCAATCTTTTGACCATCATCAATGCTTCAATTTATATTATTTTATTATGCCATATAATGGTATTGATTAGGTAAATTATACAGTCATATAGCACACTTTTTGAACTCACAATGTTGTTGTGTGTGTAATAACGGATGAATCGATTGATTTTGGAGATAAAAATGAAGACGAAGAAAAGGGAGCGGCATGTATCACAATTGGATGGAAAGACAAAGTGGAGAAATAAATGATCTCTTATAGTTGGAGTCTTACAAGTACAAGTGTTTATCGAATATCATATTATTGCATTGTCATGCGTCAGCAGAAGCTACTACTCAAGTCAACGGTGTGGATGGACAGTCCTATCATCATGATATCTTTGATCGCCCACCTATTTCTCAAAGAAACATTTCATTTGCAACAGTTTTTACCATTCGATGAATGCAGCTGTAAAGCCGAAAGACAAGAAGTTAACAGCAGGAGGCTGCATTGATCAAATGCAAAGGGGTATCTATCGACATGGTGTGTAGAGTTGGAATTTAGGGATGAACTTACAAGTAATCAGTTTGCACATTTCAATCAGCCATGTACAGGAAAAATGGCATGAGAGTATTTCGACTTGTCAAAAAAGATGATTATGGATATGGTGGTGAAGAGCTTATTGTGATGGGTGCGATATGGTGTGGAAAAAGAGAAGGCCCATACATTTTCACATAGATTCTTCAGTTTCATATTATGATGTTATATAAGAAAAAAAGGAAACCAAATAAAGATGTTTTGTTTGAGAGAAAATGTGTTTTAGTATTGATGAAAACACATTGTACACACAACAATAATACCTTAATTCAAGTCATTTTGGGTGTTACTACTAGTGTCGATGTATTGTGTTGAGAAATCTGATCGGTGTATTTTATCTGTTTTTATTGCTAATAAGGCTATTGCCTTTATCATTATTTTTTATGGATTTGTAGATTGATTGATTTGATACCGGTGGGGAGTCTTTTGGAAGCAAAAGTTAACTTTGAACACTTTGTTTATTTTTTGTTGATTTAATGGTAATTTACGAATGCAGTTTATTTGTGGAGAATGTTGATGAATGACAGAAAATACTACGAGATTGAGCAATTTAATTATTATTTCAAAAAATGCAAATGAATGGAAGAAATACAAACATTAGGAAATCATTATTAGTCCATGCAAGACAACAAAAATCCTTAACCCTATATATCTAATACGATAATGGCAAATGCCCTTTGATACACAATTTTTATTCGATTCATTGCAACTACTGTTCCTACACACTGAACCATAAGTTTTTATACGTTTTTGTCGAGATAACTCGAATAGCAGGTCTAAGAAGATTCCTATAATTGGAAGGTTCACAATTCACAATCCGCATGGTGGTAACGACAGGACAGTGTCTTTAAAATTGATTTAATGGTAATGAGAATGACTCTAGTAAGTTGTTGCCTGAAACCAGTGCAGTATATCAGGGTGGCTAGAGCTACCCTCCAATTCTAATTTAGATGAGAAAAACATATTTACCTACACATTACAATTTCAGTTCGTTTTAACTAACAAAACAATATAGCATATCTTTACCTACCACAATGTTGTTTCGTATTACACAATATTAGATCACCAATTCGTTCTCGCAGAAAACTTTAATTTACCTCTTAAGAAGCTTTTGGACTACCTGCACGCAACATTCATAGAGTTTTGTAGTAGCCCAAACAACTTTCATCTGTGGTTCGTGGAAGGTGCAGAGATCAGTTAATTATGATGTTTTGGACATTCATACATAATATTGAACTTGCTTTTGAGCGTAGGTCATAATGCAGACGCGCCGACACCAAATATGTGTGGCGTTTATTGCAACGTTGAGTTGTTGTATCTGTAATCTTAATAGGCCCAGTTTTCTCTATTATCATCACCATAATACGACGATTTGTAGACGGAGACATTTTTCATCATCACACGCTCTTGAAATTTGCTAGTAGTGACTTGTCTGGCATTACAAAAAATGACGATGTTTTTGACAAAATTATGTAAACCTGAGTTACATGAAAATCCAGCAATTGGCCGCATACGGAATTTTACGTTTTACTTTGTACTTTTAGAATATTCCTGGATAACTTTGAATAAATAACAAGAAATTAACCAGTTAACTGCTGTATACGAACTCAAGACTAAACGAATAAATATATGGATAGGTATTCTGATTGCCAACTTTTTCCATTTTTACACTCAAAATACAAAATAATATGCTCGCTTCCCTGAAATATATTCTAATTTTAACAATTCAACAGCGTCAAACAGGTGAATTTTTTTGATCAAGTGTATCATAATAATAAATGTAAATTGTATGTCACACATGATTATTTCACACGAGTTGGTTTTTGAATGGCAAGGTCAAAGCCACTGCCCATAATGATGCGTGTTCACATTTACTCAAGTGTAACTTTGAACTGTTTAATTTTAACCATATTTTATTGTTTGATTTATGGCATCGGAATTCCTAAAGGGTGTACGTGCTGTAATGTCTTGTTTTCTAAAAAAAATTACATGCCTTTTAGCATTCCTTTTTTGCATGAACAAAAATAGCAACATAACATAGCTTGATAGGTTTTATTATAATCAGCATATTCCAAACACATCTCATCAAATTTTTCTTCCTTGTTTTTAGCAAAAATAAGTTTAAAATGTCCAATTTGTTCTGTTCAACGTGAATAACTTATTGATCACTCATTATGAAAGGGAACTTTTAATGTCTCTTAAAATGTTTAAATCAAGCCAACAACATCATGAAATGGAAAAAAATCCAACCATCCCAACAGCTAAGCTACGGAGATTCGCGTCAGAATTCCATTCTTTGAGCATGAAAAAGGAGAAAATATTAGTCGATATGGGAAGTTTATTATGACCATGAACTCTTAAAATGAATACATTACACAGGAGGGAAGTTGATGCATGACATCAGCATTAAATTTTAATCTCGAAAATCATGCATCAAAGATAACATTATAATGTGAAATGTACCGTACGACAAAATAAATATTCGTGTAATCCTATGCTAATATCCTGGCAAATCCGCTTTCCTACCATAGCATGTAATCCTAATTTAATCAATCGATACATGATTTGATGCAGTGATGCTCTAATAAGTTAAGCAGCGGTTGGTACAAGAATGATCACACTTATCGTTACATAAACATCGTATCTATTTTTCATAAGGGAGGAACCACAAATTCCTACGACCTTCTTCCTCATCCTCCTCACATTACTCACTCTTCGAAGAAATACGAAACTCTATTTTTCAATGAAAAGTCGTAAACAAAATAAATCGCGAAAAAATAATCACCCAAGTTCACTGCTCAAAATAACTCAATAATTTACTGGTTTATAATGTCTGTGGAAGTAATTCAGTTCAAAGAGCAACATATTTGTACAATCCTGTTCATATCTCAAATTAATCATGTCCCCAAGTTCATGTATTTTTACTATTGACAGTAGTTTTACTTTATTCCTCCAAACATCCCTATAATATGAGAACTGAACAGCGAATTCATTCATATTATTCAATCTCCTCGGTGCTCATATAACACTCCAAAAAAGAATTAGACATAAAAAATTAAATGAATAATCACGATGACATTTAAACTGGCTCAGAATTTTGAGCGCGCTGCGCGCTTTCAAGCTTTCGTTTATTTATAGCCATGTTATTGGTTGATCGCGTCGTGGTCATTAAAATGATATAATATTATGAATGTCCTTTGACTGTTTACACTTGACATGTCTGTTTCTTTGGTAATAGGTCTAAAGTACCCACCAATAAGAGGAAAGGCTAAATGCCAAGAGTTGTCGTTTAGCTCAACTGCAGGACGCCCAAGCAGCAAATTGTAAAGTTATTGGGTATGAATAAATTATATGGTCTTCGGCTTCATTTTCATTTTTCTTCAGTTTGAAGAAGAATCTGATGCAGCCGAAGTTTGCCCGACTCCAACCGGTCGTTGTTGTGATGGTATGACGTTCAAGGCTATATGCAATTGAATTTTTTCCTAGTAAATGAATGAAACATTGCTATTAGATTGGAGGTAGCACATCCTTTTCTAAATGGTTCCCTTGGATAGTCCCACCATCATCATTAGCAAAATGAAAAACAGTAATTATAGGGTTTTACACACACGTGATCTAATATTGTATTGTTCCTCCTCCACTAGTGCACTATTTTTCCAATGACATTAGTAAGAAGATAAAACAATGAGGAAGCAGTGTCACTGTATATTGATAAAGCAGTAAACTTGCTAGATGCAGGTACTTTTTCATCTGCTAAAAATTTAATCGTCACCTCTTTCAACTTCATGTCCATGAATTCATGTGCCTCTTTCGTCATCATTCATCACCAATAAATAAGCATAAATTTCAATACAGTTAGTGTCCATTTACGGCAAAAAATATTTTGTAGATCAATCAGACTCTAAATTGAACACGAATAATAAACTTTTTTTCCTGGAGGGTCGATTGTTTTCGATGAACTGTGCTAATGACCGTTTATAAAAATAATAATGTATGTAACTTGATGGCTTTCAGTATGGCTCCAAAAACAGTAGTCTTAGAATTCTTTTTAGTCATTTGACAAAGTGTAAGCTCATCTAGTTGTCTTTGTAACTTTTGTGTCAATCAACCAGTGCCACGTTACCCTTGTAGTTTTGGAGTTATTTATGGCATTATATATTTATTTCCAATTTCAATGTATCCTTACATGTCAAACTGGCAATAAGTGTAGTAACGGTCTATCACTAAGGTAAATGAAAATATAACGGCTTAAGTATAAACCGCGGTAACGTCTTTATTTCCTTTTATTCCTAATTTCCATCCATCAATATGCAAGGCAACGCCAGTATACGCGCAAGATCATTAGGATACTGCGGTGATCTACTACAACTGCTATCTCTTTTCATCCAAATTGGAATCATACAGGACATTTTTACCGTCATTACTACCATCAATGTTCATTTATCCAATCGATTCAACACTGATATGGAGCGTGCAATATTAGAATAATTTTTAACAATGAAAAATGTCAATTGCCAATTTACTACTCATCTCAAAGACGTCTTTGTGGTTTGATTGGACCATGTTATAGTTGTCATTGATATTGATATCATATTACAGTCCAATTAATCGTCTTATATTTTGAAGAATCATTTTGCATTTTTTCATTCCTCCAAATTTTAAATTAGCTCTTGAGTATGAAAACGTGCCCTGCCTTTCTGCTTTTGGGTATATATGTGTAAATGCATCTCACAGTCCTCACCCTTGCAAAAATTCATCGTCAGCAGCCAGCGTATGCACTTTAGGTCAACAAGTGCACTTTACTTTGACACTGCCAACTGCAATGCCATCAAAGTGCACACACAAGACACACCACCACCAAACCCATAATAAAAATCTATAACATTCTTTCAGTCAGCAGAATTGCATTTACCTATCTTCCATGCCCTGTTTGCTACTACTTTAATCAATTCATTTTGCTGCAATGGCAGTAATCACTACATTTTCAAGTCCTATGTTCTGCACTACAATCTCTGATATTATGTGCAAATTATAATTACATTATTTGCAACATTAACCGCTTTGCGAATTATTTCAATATTCATATTTTTGCATGCGCTGTTTTTCGTTAAAAACGTAGGTATGAGATTTGTGTGAGATGTAAAGCAGGCGCTCAACCCATTTTGCCTTGCTTTACTTTTGCTTTCAATTCAACTGACTTCGTCCCATGTTATCTATACCTGTTTGTGATAAATTAGTTTATTAAACTTCTCATTCAAACAGGACAAATAATATTGTGTACTTCTTCTATACATTCTCTGTGACCAGGTGCCACAGGGCATCAGAAATGCAAAACCATAGTTACCAATACCCTTCCATCTTTTCGTAGAGATTTTTTCTTAATTTTCAGAGCTTTTTCTAAGCTGCGCGCGGTAACGTTTTGTCGGTAGCAGCACTTATTGTCAGCATTGCTGTCATCCTATTCTAGTTGATCTGCTCATCTACTAATCTATATCCAAATGTGGAGCATCAGCGTATAACATGGTAATATGCATATAGGCGTCAGGACAAGATCACAAGCACCATGCGCCAAAATCATAATACGTAATAATACATTGTATAACAGATTAATTCTCTGATCTACTTTGTTTGTGTCTGCTGAAAAGCATGTTATCCAAAATGCAAAAGAAGGGACTATACTGTATTTACTTTTGGAGTGAATGAAGGCACCACACCGCCGCCACCGCACACGTCTTTACAAGTGTACTTACGATTCGTAATGGTATAGGTATGTGGATCACTCCATAAAAATCAGGATCATAGTATCATGGAGGTGTGGATTACAATTCCCACATGATATTATTATTACTGCATGTATATTCTTATGGTATAATATAATTTGTTTGCCCGATTCGACAGAGAGGAATGTGAGGTGATGTTTGGATGATACCTATCTAATTGAGCCATTGGTTTTTGGATAAGGATGCCCTCGTGGTGGAGACTATACGCAGTGGAGTAGAATTCTTCATAGGTGTCAGCATACACTTGAAAAGTTTCTTGTACTTTGTATAAATACCAGGGGGCTCACGATTCACCCATCATCAGTCGTTGAGAGCAAGTCCCAGAGACGATTTGGAAGTGCAATTTAATCTCTTGAGAAAGAAATCTCTTGTGCCATAATCAACAAAGTGAAGTGAAAATGCTTCGTTTCGTTACCGTGTTGTCTTGTTTGGCGTTTGCCAACGCCGGCGCTCCTGTTTCTTATGGCGCTTATGGCGCACCAGCTCTCGGTGTAAGTGTAACTTGTGAAAAAATTTATCGATTCGACCAGTGATTTCTTCCTGTGGAAAAATACTTGTCCCAGTTGGATACGCATTGTTTTTACGGATCATGAAGGCATATATAAGCTTTTATGGAGTGGGTCGGATTTTCTAAATAATTGTTCTTTTCTAATGTTCTTATTAGAATGCCACGCCAGCAGTGACAGCAGTACACAGTGCCGCACCTGTTGCCGTAAGTCTGAGCCCTTCATAGTCTATACGAGTAGTTTTGCATGCAAATTTTAATAGGCTCATAAACATGATCAATGCATTTTATTATTCCAATCGCGGAAATACAGTATGGACAATATGCTCATCCAGCTGCTGTCCAATACTCACCATACGCCCACGCTGTAAGGGCTAAATTTTCTGAAGGAAAGTAAACAATGAACCTTTTAAGATATTTCATAAACCAATGTACATTCTCAGGTCGCTCCAGTCCGGGCTTATGCTCCAGCGGTCCAAGCTATTCACGCTGCCCCCGTTGCACATGCTGTAAGGGTTAAATTTTTTGAAGGAAAGTAAACGAGTTACCTTTTAAGGTTTTTTATGAAAGAATTATATAATCTCAGGTTGCTGCCCCCGTCGCTGTCGCTGCCAAGGCCGTCAGAGCTGAACCCTTTGACCCCCATCCACAATACCAATTCGGATACTCTGTCGCTGATTCCCTCACCGGAGACCAACACTCCCACACTGAATCTCGTGACGGAGATGTTGTCAAGGGACAGTACTCCCTTTTTGAGCCTGATGGTGCCATCCGTACCGTTACCTACAC
>JAQIXX010007627.1:0-10569 GCA_034700605.1 Willowsia nigromaculata | reverse complement strand
GCCTTAGATAATCATATGCCACAAATTTTAAATCATTATTTTGCATTAGAGATATGATGACTTGAGATCGTGTTGGATTAAAACTATATGTAAAAAGTTTTATTTTGGAAGCATGATAATATAACTTACGAATTCTGATTCCCTCAGTACACACACCAATTAGTGTCACAATATTAGGATGCTCACCGACATATGACATGATTTTTATTTCTGAGAGAAGCGACATAAATTGATTAATGTCACTAGTTGGCTTTGGTATTTTTAAGGCCACGGATTTTCCAGTGGAAAGAATTGTGGCACAGACCACAAAACCAAACTCGCCCGAGCCCAGTATATGCTTCTCGTTACTGTCTATTAAATTGTTTGAAACCTTTTAAATAAGTTTTAATGATAGTCGTAGCACATAATTGCTTACAAAGTAATTCATTTATAAAAGACAATAGTATGATATTTTTTTGTGATGAAATACCAAACTTTAGATCATCCAGTGGAATCTCATAATTTTTATTGAATGGTAAGAAACCAACTTCATCTAGATTATCTACACTTGAGTTGTCAACAAATTCCGGTCTTCCAAGAAAAAAATTATTAATTTCTGTGTCGTTTAAATGTCGTTTGGTTTGAGATTGGCGTTTTTTCCTGATTATTAGCAGGATACCAAATACAAATACACTTATAAAAAGTGTTCCGACTCCAACTGCTGCGATGACAAACGGTCCATAAACGATTGGTTTGTCTAAAATTATTGATTGCTTTGTTAGACCTGCAAAAAAATTACTTAGGCTTATGGTGATTTTAGAGATTAGATGCCATACCTGATACTTTAACAAAAAATGATTTGGATGCCCTCCCAAGTCCGCTTTCAGCCAGACAAATGTATTCTCCAGCATATTTGTTTTCGATTGCGTCTGGGAATTCCAAGTAAGCTTCTCCACTAGAGCCTACACTTGCTTTTAGACTTGGAAATATAGTTGATACATTGGTATTGTTGAAATACCAAGTAAAAAATGGCCTTGGTTCACCAGTGACGTTACATATAAGTCGGCGATTGTTTTGCCCAATGTAAAAGTGCTCCTCGTTTTGTTGCAAGGTTTCCCCAATGATTTTTGGTTTAAGCATATCTAGAACCAATACGCTGTTTAAAACTATGAAACAAGTCAAAGTATCATGGTTTTTACAACCACCGAATTGTACTTACGCTTAACTTGTAGAGTCTTCGTTGCTACTTCATATGTAGTTGAATTCCACCATGGAGCAATGCAATGTATCTTCACAGCATCGATAGATAGCTTAATATGTAAAATTGCTAACAGTATAATGGGCAGCACACTGGGAGATGTAACTGATACCTTATCTGAATCTACGATCACCTTTGATCCATTTTTAAATTCAATTTCGAATGCCAGAGACACGGCAAACAGGTACAAAACAGCTCTGCACTTGAATACAGACGTTTGGTTTGTGTACAAGATTTTATTGAAGTCATCTATCTGCACAAGGTAAGGATCTGGAATATTTTTCCAGCTTAGATCTACAATATATAACAAGCCAACAAAGGTATATTGCACGTGGGTGTAAAGCCGTCTTAATAAACCACTAGTTCCAAATGCATTAAATGCTTATTAATTAGTA
This sequence comes from Willowsia nigromaculata, assembly GCA_034700605.1. NCBI lineage: Eukaryota > Metazoa > Arthropoda > Collembola > Entomobryomorpha > Entomobryidae > Willowsia > Willowsia nigromaculata. Next base: position 8,937 of record JAQIXX010007627.1, on the reverse strand, counting down.
AGTGTTAGCGTTTTCGATATCCTGTCTGTGTGCCTGTATTCTTTACAATCACACGATTTCTCAAAAACTACAAGAAGGTTGTATATCAATTCTTGTACACCTAGTTGTTAGGTCAAACTAAACACCTGAAATGAATTTTAGATCAAACGTTAACACCAATCGTTTTAAACTGTTATAACGATCATTTGCTACTTAATCAAGTACACTGATTGCTTTCTACAAACCAAAATTTTAAAAAATATATGTTTAAAACGGCTTAACGACATTAGAAATTACATAATTCTATTTTTTCTGTTCAATGGCGTCTATACTTGTGGAAGAATTCAGTATTTTGATTCTAGGGTTTTAAAGCTTATTTTACAACTAAAGTATTTTTAGCATGAATATGGAGTTTTCTGAATAGGTATTTGAATCCATAGAAGTACAACTTCCTTAATGTCAAACGTCTAAACGGAATAATTGTACAGATTTTCTGGATATTATACATCTCTAATCTCTATGTTGGACTTTTGATTCATTTATTTACAAAAGGTCGTTTTATAGAAAGTCAAAGGAATCAGTATAATATTCTGAAGGTTTTAGTTGCATTGGATTAGCTGAAAAGAAAAACATGAGTTACATTATGTAACTTACATAAGTTAGAGTCCAGCGCTTCAAGAACATCCCATTTCAATGAGAGACCGAATATACTGCAAACCACCAACCCAGCCGCTTTTAAATTGGTTCCAAGGCAGCTCAGATCATTGTATTTTCCCAACTTGCAACCAGCCGCTGGAGTGTTGCTGACTATTTCGTATTTACGCTTCTCCAGAGGAAAAACATATTCCGCTCGGTCTAGACTGTGTTTTACAGAGCAATCTAAACTTGTATGACACAAATAACTTTTCATTGCTAATGCAGAAAACGCGGACAAGCAAACTGCCGTTTTTTCTGTTTGATTTAAGACAAGTACAGGAGGCTCCAAAAATTCGTAAGTCCACTCAGCAACTTTATAACTTGCATTGTTATTTTTAAAACTTGACACACACATGGCTGTCCCAGTTATATTTGAAGCATTGTAAAACTCATTGCGTAACGATACATTTACTACTATCTGGTAAGTGTTTGACGGAAAGCGACGAACGTGAAAACGAGTTTCATCAATGTGTAAACGTACAGGTTTTCCTTGTTTAGAGGAACATTTAAGTTGGAGAATGTCATTTTTAAAAAGACGTACTAAGCTTGACGAAGGAGAGACGCTAAACTCGTCAGAGTTGAGTGCATGCGACTTTAGAGCCGTCATATGCACAACTGAAGTTAACTGTTTGCAAGCGTAGTCTCCCTCAAATTGAGTTCCGTCTAGAGATATAAATCCAATTGTAGGGTTGTAGTGGGCCATATCATCTCCAACTGGAATGAGCTCTGACTTATTCTATATTAAAAAAAAGATTAACGGTAGCAAAGAAATTTGTTAGGATTTTGCCTGTAAAACTTATTTAAAAATAAAAAATATGGTGATAATAGTGATAAATCAGATTAAAACGATATTTGTCGGTTTAATAAATTGTATGGAAATGACCCCGGTTAGCTTACATGCAATTGTTATACGTAATAAGAACCAAAGAGTGCAATACTCGCCATTTTACGATACTGAAAACATTTTTCCCTTTCCATGTAAATTTCCAATAGGGGTTCATTTAAGTTTGCAAGCTCTTTACACAAACTCAGATTTTGCTAAAAATTTGGTCGGTACATTACTTTGATGCGTAGATATCTTGATATTTTTACTATGAAGAAAATTGCAATTTTTCAATAAGCAGACAGCATTTCATTTCAGCTCACAGCATCATCCTGCGACACAAAGCTTAGTCTTTTGAAACGTAGTTTTATATATTTGATGTTACGGTCCTAACATTGATAAGTCGTCAGCCTTTTTAACAGCACATCTGCCTTTGAAAGCCAAAAAATTCCCAATTTTTTATATGGTGTATCACAAAATAACAAAAACATCAAGCTATTTAAATTTTATACTGAAGGGGGTCAAACGTAAAAATGAAGCTTTTTAGTCCGAGGGCCAAATATGTTGTTCATCGTCCTACTGTTTTTTTAAGAAACAGTCAGAAAGAGGGATTGAGCAAAGCAGTACCCATCAATAGAACATTTCATGCATTTCAGAATGATGAACTTATGTGTAACTTAGGTTACGGGGATTGTTGCTGCCTTAATTAGAAACAATAAGAAATATTTTGTAGACAAACAATTAAAGGTTATGCTGATTTTTGTTTGTTGTCGGTTTTGTTAATTAGTTGATTAGGTCTATCGTAACTTATTGAAAATAACTTCCAGTTCCTCAAGTTGAAGTTATAAATTCAAGATATTCCAACTATGCTTTTGCCAATCGTTTATTGAAGATATTGCTATTAAATATTCATATTATTCAGTATCTCTTGTCATTGGTACTGGATTTCTGCCCACCTGAACCTGACCACCATACCTGTCTGGGCTTTCGTAAACGGAAGTAAAATTACGAAGGTATTTCGAGAAGTCGTGCCCGGACTTTGATATCCTATATCTCAAAGAAAACTTCCTGAACTCAGCTAATTGACATATCGTCTAAAAGCATAAGATTGTGGCTTCTTAATAACGGGTCATTATTAGCACTCGGCTATTGCTGTAACGTATGCAAGGCTTTGATGTCTAGATGATGGAACTTGACTTTTTTCACCTGCTCGTGATGAGTTTTTGCCGCAATTCTTCCTCCAGCGCTTTAAATTGATCAGTTTGAGGAGTAAAAGGTGGTGAGGAGCGGTATCATAAAGACTGCAAGAGAAGTGATACAGTTCAATAATTCAGATGTTCTGTTGTTTCTTTTTGGCGATCTTTAAAATGTGGCAGGGTGCATTTTCATAAAAGACGAAAATTCCTTCCACCCATTTTAATAAACCACATATCTGGTGGTGGGTTAGCTTGGACTTTACTACGATATTGGAATAGGCTGGCCAGGTTAATATAGGACCTTAATAGAAAAACTCCGCCCACAAAGCTGATATACGATCCCAGAAAACCAGCCACGTAACTCTGAAAATGCAAGTTTTTAGTAGATCCTTGCGTTAATTTGGCTATGAACCAGCTGGGAGCCATTGTAATGACAGCTTCTTTTACGCAGTCTCACAAAGAAAAAGCATTGTTTCATCCACAGTTAAAGTTATCCGATAAAGAGAATCCCGGTCCAGCGTAAAAGGATTTACATTTATCTGGCTAGCTTGCATTTTTTTATTTGACTCGCAAGTGTAATTTCATGGCAGATATATTAAGCCTTGGCATTTTTCACAGGATGTGCCTGCTAAGAAGAGCCACCCGTTATTGGAAAGCCCAAATCTTATTCTATCAGGGGATATGCAGATCAACTAAATTGATGAAGTCGCCTAGGAGATGTGTGTTATCAAAGTCCGGGCATGACTTCTCGAAATACCTACGTATAATAGTCAAAATTTAGAAACTTTTGAATTTTGTTTACCTTATCACGCCTTTTGTACAAAGTGACCTGATATGAAGGATCTAGTGTTGGACATGGAATTATATTTGAGTCATAAACAGCCGCAGATTTTGGCATAACCAGTGTAATGTTAGAGCCCTGATGGGCATAAATAAAAAGGTGGGCTTGGAGGTAATTTTGCTCAATACTGACACACTGTACTTTTAGAGAAACTTTCACACTGGATAAAATGTCTGCATTGCAATCACCAAACTCACCAAATATAGAAAATTCTGAGTCTAGCTTTTTCTTGATAGGCGAAGCCATTACCACAAAGTCTACTGGAGAGACATATCCTGTGATATTCCACTTTATAGGATACCATGCGTAACAGTAAACTTCAATGCAACTACCTTCCTTGTTTGCATCCAACACATGCACACCATCTTTTAGAAAATGTTTTGCTGTTGTACGGGAACCAAACTTAAAATATGGAGGTTCCACTGAATGGCCAAAGTTAAATAAAGTCAAAACGATGATGACAGATAAATCCATAGCTTTACACAAATCTTAGTAATTAAACTGTTCAAGCTCCAAATTTGTAATAATTAAAATTAAAAAAATGCCTTTTGAAACTATTTTGTTGTTTTATGGTCTCAGAGGTTAAGTGTTTTTTATCGTCTAATGCTGCTTAAAAGAAAAATTGTGAGTTTTAAAACGAGAATTTCAAAATTCATAATTATTTGCTTATTAATAATGGTTGTCTGAATTCTCTGAACAGCGACATTTGAAAAAAAATATAATCCCAATTCCAAAGGATTTTCCCTTTCTTTTAGATTCCAAAAATAATGTTCATACTAAAATTGGGTTATAATTTTGTGGTTGACCGATAATATTATTGCTTCCTGTTACGCAACCTAATTAGTATTGCTCATTATGACCGAATTTTATTTCATTACTTCCTTTCATCGTCGTCAACTGGACAACGCCTGAGAAATTTCAAAAAACCAATCTGTTGCTGAATGTGTTCGTGAAAAATACAACTTTTTCATGTTAATAAATCTTCGCTTACTACTTTCGTGATTTGTACGTAAATGGCTGTTGTGTTTTATGCACTCAAACCAAATAATTGATTTTATTTTTGTATTTAGTCATTTCACATGTAACATCTACAATATTGAGGTTTGGTTTTTGAGGTTTGGCGATATGATATTATATCCGCTTACGCAACCTAATTAATATATCCCATTAGCCGAACTAAAGTTCGGTTCATATCAGTGAACATATTTGAATTTGTCACTGCCAATTATGAGGTCGCTTAGATTGATTAAAGTGGTTGAGCTTGTAAAACAAAAGTGAGAAAAAAGAGTTCGACAATTTTCCTATTATTATTTAGAATCATGTTAACAATAAATAAGAAGGCTATGGTTACTTTAGTTTTTCTATTATTTGGGTTTTGGTTTGGGCAAATTTCGAACTCTCAAACAATTGTAACATCATACGACGGATGGAGTTGGATGAGAGTATCTGAAACTAATACAAATCCATTAACCTGGTATTCGTCAGCCGACGTTTCAAACTTGAATTTTTCCTGTACTAGCAAAGATCCTGTAAAATGGGATATAAGCGGTGTGAATATACCTTTAAACTTTATGCATATTCCACCAACCATGACATGGGGTCAACTATCTGGTTATAACATAAATATTGAGTTATTGTTTGATAAAATGAAGAGGGAAGACAACATTAGGGTTTCCATGGAGCTCAGGTGTTATACTAAAACAAGTACATTCAAATATATCTACTTCCATCGACCACTCTCGATTGGTCAATCACAGAAGTTAATGTCATAGTGTTTTACAACAGCCCATTGTAGTAATGGGCTGATTGTCGACCAGTCAAGGTTCCAAAAATTATCCAATCCATATTTTTCAATGAAATAGAAACGTGATTAAATAGAGTTGAGAATTTTAGGCATTAAACCAGCATACTATAAGTCTTATTAATTGATCGGTTTGGCACCAGGTTCAAAAAGAGCCAGTGACAATCAGGATCTGCATTAACTTCTGGAATCGCCCAATGAATAAATCTGTGTAGGTATTTAATCTCTAAAATAATTAACAGGACAAGGCGAAAAAGTCCATATACTAGTTTCTTCCAAAACTGGTAGCACATTATTCCATGGTTCAAGTCGGATAGTTTTGGACTCGAAACGAATTCCCTGCTTAACAACGGATCCTATGGAGGATGTGTATTTGTACAAACTGGTAACGAAAAAAATGATAGTAAATATTGATTATTTTGTGCCTGACAAGCAATATTGTACTTACATGTAGCTATTTTTGTTTAGACCAACGACTCGTTCATCCGACAATTCATTCCCTATAACCCGACTCAAGGCTTCATTAGCAGTCAGGTTTTTGATGGAATCTTTAAATGCAAACAGCAAAATATCTCACTGACAGTCAAAGCTAGAACCTCACAAATGACAGACTTCCCGAAGACAATTGAAGTTAAGGCGCTTACAAAAGATACAATTGAGCTTGAATGTGCCTCTAAATTATATCCTATTCGAATTAATTTGACTGATTATAGCAACTTTAAGGTATTAAATATAAAATACATGACAACCGAAAACAACTCCAGTGCTCGGCTATCTATTCAAACAAATACGACAGGAGTAAAGGGAACCGCTAGGTGTGAAGCTTTATTGACAGCTAATCGAACCAACAAGTCAAAAATAATTAAATCTTGGTCCTACGAATTTGTCGAGGAACCAGATATACATCTTGATGACACAAATAGGATAATACTTTGCAAGTCTCCCTATAAAACTCCAGTAATAGATTTCTTCAGATGCAAAAATTTCTTTGAATGTTCGGTTTTGAGCCCAGTTTGCTTTCAAAATGTTAGTAAATGTGAAGAAGAAACTGGGGAAACATTCACCTCCTCCGGATTTACTGAATGTAGGGTAAACAACCGAACTTTTAATTGCGCATGGTTGAAATATAATGATTTAGCTGCCTACAACTCGTACAGTGGTAGAGTACAGTGTACAGCTGAAGGTTTAGTAACGCGGAATCTTGTATTCCAGACGTTGCGCAATAGGAAACGTAAGTAAACTAGTTACAACTTGTTATAGTTATTCTTAACAAAATACATAAATGGTTTTTTATACTTCCTATCGACTGACATAAATTTAAAAAATACCAATTAATAACTTTGTAGGCATATCATGGCACAATGCCGGATACAAAGAGCTTATCCGTCTTATCAGTGTCAAGTCTACCTATTTTACGAATACAACAAGCACATTTGCTTGCGAGGCTGTTGAGTTTCTCGTGTTAATTAAAATTATTTTTCAAATCATATTAAAAAATGAGGAATCCATGCTTTTGACCCATAATGGAAATACAGTTAATATTACGAACCCATACTTGTTAAGACCTCATATTAAAAATTTAAATGTTGTTGCGGTCCTTCAAATACAATTGCCGTTGGGCGCTGTTGGAATCAATTGCTTATCAGATACACAGATCTCCAAGGAAACGCTAATCGCATCAGCCTGGTTTGAAACAAAACGTATGTAACTTTAAATGCTTCTTATTTAGTTATTTATTGAAATTTGTGAGTTAGTCATATACAATATATGTTAGTAAAATATGTCTCTTCTAGATTTGCTTCCTCCAAAATCAGTTAATAATGTGTTGCAATTCGAAAGAATTGATTACGCCGGAAGACGAAAGTACAAACTAATATGTAAGGCTACAGGTTATCCACTCCCGCAATTTAGGTGGTATCACAATGGAAAAAACACTTCTGATGCATTTGCTGGACTAACTTATACAGCAAATCATGACACCGGTTATCTTGAGTTTCCAGCAGTAGAATACAACCGTAGTGTAAACTATACTGGAGATTACCAATGCGTTGCTGAAAACCCTTATGGATATATAACCCAGAAAGGCTTTTTCGATTTTGCTGGTACCTATTTTTAATGCTAAAGTAAAAATTAAAACTAACACTTCACAATAAACATTTTTCATGTTACTTCTAGAAACAATACCAAAATCTGGATCAAAAACATCTGCGAAATGCTTTGAAGCTTCCCAAACTGTCGTGATTCTGCATTGCATTTGTTTGATTTTTTTAAATGTTGGTAAAAATATAATTGATATTGCAAACTATTGTTGAATAAATTATGAAAAAGAGGGAGCATTTACAGTAAACGAAACTTAAATTAAAGCAAAACTTGATTAAATACTTTAATTGATATCATGTTTTTATGTGTTCATATTAATGTAGTGTAGCATATGCAGTAATTTACAAGCAGCATGTATAAAAAATATAATCATACCATTTGCTTATGTTTTTGAGAAAACATGCAAATTGATAAATGAACCGATAGAAAGTGCTCATGCTTTTCGGGAATGAAGTTTTATTGAAGGATTTTTATTTCTTCATACTGATAAAATTGTTTGGATTGTTTGTCAATAAAAGACAGTAGCTAATGCATTCTTTTCATTAAAAAACAAAACCAAATTGTGAAATAATATGGGATAAGGTTCCAGAGGATAAGCGATCTGGCAATTTATGTGTTATAAAAAGTTACTGAAGTCATCAATCAGTTAATTTATCTTAGTTTGCATATTCCATCAAGGTAATCATGTAACCAATGTAATATTCTGCAATATAGCAAGCAATAAGATGTGATAACGGCAGGCTAGTCTTATTACTTTTTTTTAATTTCAGGTTGTTATAAAAAATACATAGATATTTCTGTCTGAACTGACATACGAATTTTTTATGATGTGATAAGCATTACGTGAATCAAATGTTGCCTTATGCATAAAATCATAAGTACACAGTTGGAGGAAGCTGTCAAGGACACTTGTGATTTGTCATATGCTAAGTTACACAACTACCAAGCATATCATGTCACAATCAAATGATAGTAAATTCAAAAGGATTTAAATCAAACGACCGAACACGAAAAAAAACAATGTGAAAACACCATAGCAAAAAAAAACTTTTTTTATTTATGGGCTAGCCCATTCACCTTGAAATGCATTGCTTTCGGGGAACATTAAGATATTTGAAATTTAAATCTCCATTACACACGAAATTTTGCACTCCGCACTCAACGAACAATGGATACACCCGAATATTATGATGAACTAAATAAAGATTAAATAACTATGGCCTTTTGTTGTAGCTGCATTTCAAGAAATGGTCACTTATGTGTGTATATTATGAAGAAAACATGGCCATTTTTATTAATTGCTTTATTGGAGGATGTAATCAAATACTTTTAAAGTTCAAACCGACAGTATTACCTCTTAATCGGAAAATTTCTTGTCAAAATTGCTTTATAGATTCCAAAATTTACCAATTTTAAGATGCTGTAGTTCGTCTTGGTGGTAACTGTTCCGAGAGACGGGAACCCAGCAAATGATTAGTGCTCTCTTCCCTCAAATCGAAAT
>JAQIXX010007626.1:0-10570 GCA_034700605.1 Willowsia nigromaculata | reverse complement strand
TTAGCTTCTGTAATTGTAAAAACGAAATTTTTTAGAAAAAGCATAAAAAGCATAATTTTTTCGTCGAAAAGCATAAACTGGAAGTCAAAAAAAGCATAATTTGGGTCGTTCTAGTAATTACCATATTATATTAAATTTGCTTGTAATTTGTTGTGTTGCGCATTATTTTTAACTTTAACTGTCGAGGAAGCCGCGTTATGATTAAAAGCAAGTGAATTAAGAAGAAGAGTGTGGTACAAAGCATGGCATTGTAAAAATTAGGAAGATCGTATATTATGGCAATTACGCTTAAACGATGATTACTCACTGGTCCTCCGTATGGCGAGGAAGAAAAGGGTTTATAGTAAAATAACTAAAAAAAAGTGGCTAATCTTGACTTTTTGATGAATGACAGAGCGACACTCTCCCATCTATTTCTCTAGAAACGGTTGTAGAATTTCTCCATGTTTTTTCGAGCCAAACCTATGAATGAAACTCCAGTGCTCACAGAGATTCAGATCGAAGATTTGATTTTTATGAAATCATAATGCATAACCACAAATTACACTTAATCCTAGGTTCATTGCAATGAAGCATTGAATTAATCACCATTAATTATGTACCTGATGCTTTCGCAAATGCTGAATGAAAAAAGGTACATCTGACGGGTTGGAACTCAAGCGTCAGTAGGCAATTACTGCATTATTCATTCATTAATAAAATTGTGATTTTATGGCTGCACTTTTTACTACAAACGTATATTCAAAAGTAAATGCGCAGCAAACCTTTTAAAATTGGATCAAAACAACCAGTATTGTATAGGTATTTATGAATGAATGTACAGACGTCATAATGAAATCAATGAATCAATGAATGAGTTCCATAGAATGCACGCTATAATTTTTGTATTTGCATTTTTTATATTATTAATAGTAACGACTTTGGCTTTATTTAATAATTACCCCCAAAAGTTCCATGGTATTGAGATTGAGAAATGTTACACTGATAATACATTTAATTTCTTGTGCTAAAATGTTTACGAGTTCTGATACATATTATTCTGCAAAGCAACATGTCATTGTAGTAATTTCTAGGAGTGGACGAAACGAACCCAATTCGAAGAATTTATCCTACAAATTACTGACCAATGCCTGGTTCAACACTTTTGATCCAGTCATAATAGTTGGCTATGTTTGTGAACACGTTAGGAAAGCCACTTTGCCCACAAGTTGTTCCCCAAGAGGCCATACCAACGAGAGTGTAACGAGCATCCTTTCTTTCTTGGCACACTAAAGCTGCCCCCTCATCTCCCTATCACATATTAAAAAATATCATTCGATATCCTGGATCAATCATCATAACAATTATTTATCCGGAAAATGAAATTCTTGGAAATTTTCTTACCCGACAAAGTCCTTTACCAGAGTCACCTCCCGCACAAATGAAACTAGTTTGATCGAGGAAAAATTCAGGGTTGCCAACATTTCTTCTTAAGGCTTCTTGACAAACCTGCCCATCCAAAACCTGCATGTCAACTTCCTTTAAAATATTCCGACTTTGTGATGGGGATCCTGATGTGTCTGTAACTTGACGCTTCTTTCTTTCCTTTGCGGATGGCTGCGAGCCCCAACCAGCGACAAGGCATCTTTGTATTACATCAAATATAACAATTACCATTTTATTTCGTTTCACAGTCAATTTTTATGATATGGTAGAAATCACTAATTAAATGTATATTAGATATCAAAAGATGCTCACTTGGCTCCCACATATTTGAAAGCTTCCTCTGGTCGCGCTAAGCAAGCTGAACGAATGCTTGGAACAGAGCTCAAATCCACGTTGGAAGACAACCGCAGGATTGCAATATCATTCTGGAAAGTCTTTGGGTTGAATTTGGGGTGAATTATGACTTCGCTCACGGGGAATTCTTGGGGCTTAAACGGCTCATCACTCGAGGATAAATCCCATTCACCAAGTCGTACTTTCAAACTGTTACCTCTGCATGAAAAAATCCAAATAAAATTTTCATTCGTAAACTTCTAAATTAATTGTTGAAGGTATATTGGTAGATAAACTGGTTTATCGTTATATTATGTAATCGTAATTCATGAAAAACTACGCGGGTCAACTCAAAATGTTTTAGAATATTTTACTGTAGATGTATCGAAATTGGCAAATTGTCAGTAAGTAGCATTCAGGGTTGAGGAAGCACACATTTATGAAAAACCGTTTTATAACTCTCCCTCAGTTTACAGTTTACACCTGAGTGTTGTGAATCATTTATCGAGAGTATGTTATATGAACAGTGCAAAAAACATTCGGTGTTGTTAATGTTGTTATTCGCACTATTATTGTCTCCTGTTTCATGTTACTTTAGAGAATGCTGATTTCTTGTCTGCTACCCTAAACAACTCATAAAAAGTTCAAACTAAATAACGTGCAGATACTTACGAATAGCCTGCAACGTTTCGAGCAGTGGTTATAACTATTCTCCAGGCGATTGTGATTCCAAGTCCGTAAATAACCCGATTGTTCACATCCATTACTAGGGCTGTCCACGGATGATCACCGAAATTCGCCTGGAAGGAGTAATTACATTTGATGAATAATACCCGAAAGTCTGATATGCATACTAAAACAATGATACTATGATATAATCATACCTCACCGTACAATGGATACGGATTGAAATATGGGAAATTGGCTGGCACGCCGCATCCAGGCCCACTGGTAAGACAGCACATTACTTCGTCCCTATTTCGGCATGGAGGCTGTTTTCAGCATAAAAAGAAAAAATAACAAAAGCTTGTATAATTTTTAATTTAAAAAACGGACATTGCCCACAAAGGTGAGAAGCCATTAACAACAATTTCAGCCATAACAACTTAAGTTTATGGATTTAGTGTCGATGATAATCTTTACTTTTTTTAAATAATCACGAACCAGCATAATTACAAAAATTGTTTTTTGTTCTTACAGTGTTAACAGCGCGCTGAACTCTTTCACGTTGATAGTTTGCACCAAAGCAATAATATTTGTTGATGCAACGGCAGTAGCCAGGAGTGTAGCCATACGACAGATCTTCGGCACGGGCCTCCACTGCGGTCCCACTGGCACCAATAGGAGGCCGCTTGTCTAAAGAAAAAACAGTTCGTTTTGGATAAGCGAATGATAAAGGAATGAGGATTTACGATAATCTTGCTGTAGTAAAACTTGTGCAGCAATTTGTTATCAACTTTTTAAATGCTTTTGAAGAACAAACCATTAGTAGTTGTTCCAGGTACAGCACCACCAGGGATAGAAGGGTCGTCGTTTTGGAAGTCGTTGTTTTCTGGATTCTCTGTGAGACCTTCCACTGCATCTGATTGAGTTTTTGGTGACTCAGGGATATTTGAATCAGATCCATTGATACGTGGCCATAATGGGGAGTGGTCCTCTATTCTAATATTAAAATATGCTTCCGAAAAAGCGAAAAGTAACGCACAAACAATTAAGCTCTTCATTTTTAGCAAGATTTAAATTTTTTTTAACTACTTCGCTTAGAGAAACCACCGTGTCAACGGTGAGATTGTGACTCTTGAAATTTTCAAAAAATCTTTTTTGCTAAGCCATGCATTCAGTAGACATTGTTATGAGTAGAGATGCGTATGAAGATGTGGGCATTGTTCAGTGTTAAGAAAGCATACAGTTTTTGCAGAGATGCGTCCAGTGATAGCGTTGTGGTGAGGTAAGTTACCATCAGTCCATGACAATGAACTTCCCATTTTTTCTTCATAAAAACCTGTTTTCATGGTATCGATTAACAATGGGTGGTAGTGGTATTAAATGTAAATACAGTAGAATTTCAAGTGAGTTTTATGAAATTCATTGCGACTATTTACACTGCCTTTTGCAGTAGACGAAAGTCACGGATCTTGATTTTTTTTGTTTTTCTTTTCCTGCAAAAGAAAACTCGTTGTGACCCCGAAAGTGTTATTGCAGATTATCTTCTTTACGGGATCAAAGCACAGGATGTAAAATCATGTACATTGACAACTTAAGCACCGAGCTGCCTGCGGAACAGCCATTGACACGTACCTTTTTATGTATTCTCAGAGTGGTAACGTTACACATCAATCATCCATCATCTCTGCAGCATTACGCAAGCTGAGAAGTTTAAAAAACTTACAAAGGGTCAAAGAAAGTTGGTGGTAGGGTTTTTGAGAAAACAAGATTTGATAAAGCTGGACATGGGATGATAAAAAGCAACTTCCAATGCATCTCCCTCAATCATTTCATGTCATGAATTTGATTAAAATTGTATACCTGTATCTATTACATTGTGATTTTTCTGTATAATATGTTTTACATAACAGTATAGGAATACCAGAAATGTAGTTTCATATTAGCGTCAACGTCAATCAACCGAATGAAAACATTTTGAAAATTAATAAATGAATCAATTTAATAGTTTGCAGCCAGTTCTGTTGCAAAGAAGCAAATCATCTGAAATCACTTTATTTCTTATTGCTTCTTTAACTAATCTGTAAATTACTTATTTTGCTGACAAGCAGCGCTATAAACAATTGAAGTCTCCAAAAGTAATCATTTGCAAACGTAAAAACATACATGATCAATACTTTCATGCATGCTCTTATCTTAGAAAGTATTTCTCTATGAATTACATCCAATTCACATCCAATTATTACAGACCAAATTCCTAATGAAAATAAGTACATTATTTTTTGGACTCTAATGTATGGATATTGTATAATATATCTAGTGTTACTGATGATGATGAGACTATGTATTTCACACGGTTAAGTGTGAACTTGAACCCCGTATTGTGATATAACATCCGGTGACAAAAAATAAGTTTTTTCTTAAAAAAAAACGATGTTTTTATTTCAGCATAAATTTCTTTTTTAGATGGTATTGGCATGAATCGGTTAGAGAGGAACTTTGGACGTTATTGCTTTAATGGAAAATAAGATTGTACAAATAATATATCATGAGAATAACAGGATGTGATGTAAATGCGCATGTTTTAAGGCTGAAATCCCCAATCACGGTAAAAACCCGGAATATGTAATACAAATGTTGATTGATGAACTGACTTGGTACAGTTTAGAATATATATCATTTACTGTGAGGATAAGCATGCTAAAGACTTTACCGCAAAGTCAGTAAAGTGAATTTGTATTATTTGTTTGTTTTTTTGTCGAGTGTAGTGGTGGGGAAACAATGAACAATGAAACAAGCATGGCATCCCTTCAAAAATCTCATAAATTCAATGATGGGTTCACAGAATTATTGCATAACAACATGCTTCCGTTTGCCACACGAATTGCATAAATATAAGAGAGGAACAATTCCGCGTATACCACGGGAATTACTGCGAAAACATAGGTGCAATATTTACTATCATTAGGAAGTCAATAAACAAAAGAAGATGTTTATAAAAGGATGAGTGTGTGAGGAGTTCTTTTGGTGATAGATGATAAGAAATGCTGTGGTGTTGGTGGTCAGCAGCAAAAGCACGGCAGTATATACCTATTATGCGAACGGTTACACACATTTGCTGGTAGGTAGTAATAATAACCCTTTCATCAGCCAGCATTCCTCTACGCAAAACTCACGCACAGCACCTTGTGCTACTGCAGAATTCCAGAATTTTGTGGAAGCCTTCTTCTTTCTTGCGCTGCTTGTTTACCCATCCAACTACTCGGCATACACACTCACTCTCTCTCACACACTAATCCCATATTCAACTACTTGCACTTTCCAGTGTTTTCTTCACACTTCAATTCCTCCTTCCTCAATTCGATTGCAACTTTGAAAATATAGAGGTAATTGTTTATTCCATTTATTCGTTTTTCTTGAGGCTATTATTGTTCGAGATCAACTTATATCAATTTTTGGGGTGCTAGGTGGTGTAACGATACCGGCATTGTGCCATTGCGCACCTGACAATCAAGTGTTAATAATCTCGTATTCCACAACTAATACTGCACGTGGACGTGAAACTCATAACTTTCGGATATCGGGTGGTACTTTATTACTGGTAACTTCACGGTTAACTGGAAACGAAAGCTGATTTCACATTTTCAGTTGTTTCTTAATCCTTAACACCTGAAATTTTGCCGTGGGGGTATGTCATTTAATTATTGATAATAGTTTGTTTCCCTATTTTGTTTTGATATAAAAATCAGTCTCTTATTGCCTTTCATATTTCAATCATTGTTGTCTTGGTTGACATTGACTTTAAATGAGGAATAATTGTATTGTTACTTTTAATAATTGAATGCCCGTTGCAATGAGTTTGAAGATAAAGAGAACAGTAATCTAGTAATTAAATATAATATGAAGCTGGTGTGAGTTCTTTCTTCAGACATTGATTTTGTGAGTTTAATCATTGATTACTTATCATTTGTTCAATAGATAACATGGAACCGGAAGGCATGGTTGCGGAAGAAGTTGCGGCCGCACCTGAAGTGGATCTGCTGAAGCCTCTTATTAATGAAAAGTGTGTCGATGTTTCAAAGGAAAAGAATGGGAAATTGTACAAAGAGATTTTGAAGGAGAGTGAAGCTGGTCCTGGAAACCAACCGTCGGACGGATGTGAAGTTTCTGTTCATTACATTGGCTCGCTTCCGGATGGAACAGTATTTGATAGAAGTGACACCAGAGGAAAACCATTTTCCTTCCTGGTTGGAGAAAGTATGCTAATCATTATTACAGAAAGTTTGTATTACAAAGATCAAGTTGTCATTCCTTACATAAAATAACTGTATTTGTACTTTCACTTATTGTAGATTCAGTCATTAAAGGATGGGAACAAGGTATACCAACGATGGCCAGAGGCGAGCGTGCAAAATTATACATTCATCCTGATTACGGATACGGGGCCAATGGATCTGGAACAATACCTGGAAACTCTCCACTTATTTTTGAGGTACGATGGTATTCTAAAAATGGCATGGTTTTGTCTTTGTGAGCAGTAAAATACTAAACACCTTATTAACAACATTTCATTTCTAGGTTGAACTTCTGGATTATAAAGCTGAAGATCTTACGAGCTCTAAATCTGGGGCTCTACTGCGACAAAAACTGGTATCTGGGAAATCGAAATTTTTGAATCCTAACGAAGGCGCTACCATTACAGGTATGAAGATTGGCATTGGCACATTCGTTATTACAAATCTTTTTCTTCGTAGTAAAGTAGTATCGAATTAACTGTGAACTGAGGATTTCTTTGAATTTCAGTATCTTTGCGTGGTGAGTATGAAGGAAATGTATTCGATGAGCGAAAGGTTACCTTTGTTTTGGGAGAAGGTTCAGAAATCAACATTCCGTACGGGGTAGAAAAGGCGCTTTTCAAGTTTAGCGAAGGAGAAAAGTCTCTTCTAACTCTGGGCCCTAAATACGCTTTTGGATCTACCGGATCCAAAGAATTCAACATTCCACCTGATGCTTCTGTCAAGTACACGGTTGAACTGGAGAGTTTTGAAAGGGTGAGTGAGATTTTACTATTTGATATGAGCAGGATGTCATTATAAACGAGGTAATTTTCAATTCAAATAATTTTCATTTTAGACTCGGGAAGCATGGCAAATGGATCCTCCAGAGAAGCTTGAAGCAGCTCAAAAGGCTAAAGAAAAGGGAACTTCATTTTTCAAACAGGAAAAATACTTCCTCGCGGCTCGTCAATACAAGAACATTGTCAACTTTCTAAAAACTGAAGCTAGTACGTGGTTTGTCTTTATTTTTATCAAAATGTACTAACTTGATATTGCATTATAAAAATCATGTCATGTTTTGGCACATAAAGTGTTGGAAGGGGAACCAGAGGAATTGAGAAAGTCCTTATTACTGGCTGCATACCTGAACCAGGCAATCTGCCATTTGAAACTCAACGAACCAGTTGTGGCGAAGAGACATGCGGACGATGCGCTCGAGCTAGATGCAAATAATCCAAAGGCTTATTACCGCAGGGGATTGGCCAACATTGGCATCAAGGAAGCGGACGATGCCAAGAAGGACTTTTTAAAGGTTCTGGAGTTGGAGCCGGAGAACAAGGCGGCAAAACAACAGCTCCTGGTCTGTGACAAACTAATTAAACAACACAAGGAGCGCGAGAAGCAAGTCTACTCACGGATGTTTGAGAAGTTTGCCAAATTAGACACCGCAGTAAGTTGCAAATAATTATTTTCTCCAGTGTCTGGATTAGAACACAGATCGGATAGTGCGTAAGTGATTTGATTCTCTGGTGTGATGCAAAATTTTACAAATGAATTATATTTTGTCATAAAGAAAGAACAAGCGGAGCTTAAAAAACAACCCAATGGCTTAGACAGTTTAGATGAGTGGAGTAAGGGTGAAAGTGGCTGTGAAAATATGGATGTCGAGGATGTTGTTACCATGCTGAATTCTGGAAGCTAATAATAATAGTATCCAGTGTGCACTTAATTATATTTATCTACTTTCATAATACTGAAGACTTTTAGGTATACCGGTACATTTGTGTACAAATACAGATTGTTTTTCAAATCATTATGTTGTTGGAAAAAATGTAATGAAAAATAACAATGAATGAAAATCATTACAAAAATAATTCTTCTAGCTGAAACTGTTCTTATGTCTCCTACACTCTCCACATCTCACTTTTCGTTTGTAATAAAAAAACTTGTATGTTGTATGTGTGTACTGAAGAAAGTGTTTAAGAAATAAATAGTCGCTTTGACGACATGGTTTCGCAATAGATACTTGGTATTTTATTGGAAAATAAAAAATTTCATAAAGTAGTGCTTTTAGCTATTTAGAAATGAATTTGAGTAACGCAATACATAACAAAATGCAATCATTTAAGCTATTATTCAAGAAAACAGAATTCTGTAGGTCTATTCACTGTATTATGCAATAAAACTTTGCCTTATGCATTTAGTATTTGTTAGCGTGCTAATGACGCGTTGCCCGATGAATTTCAGATCGTTCTGAAGGTTCCCGTTCACGTTCTCTTTCTCTGCTCCTGTCACCTTCGGAACGTGTCCTTTCCCGATCGCGTTCCCGTGTGTCTCGTTCACGGTACCTATCCCGCTCGTCGTAGTACCTGCTGCTACTGCTGTAAAACGACAAGCAAATAACTTTATTAGCATCTTTATTAGATGGTTAATTGTAGTAATGCTGATAAAGACTTCATTACCTTTCTCGCCCTTCTCGATATTCTCTCTCTCGAGGACTTCGTGACCTTTCTCTGGGGTAGTCATAGTAACGCTCACGACTACGATCACGGTAATCCCTCTCTCTGCTGCGGGACCTATCCCTCCTACTCCTTCGATGCCTGTCTCGTTCTCGAGATCGTGACCTCTCTGTTGGGATTAATCAATCATTTAATACTTGTAATATTGCATATGTTCATTTCACATTTAACTGAATTCCCAAAAGATTACCTCTGCGTCCGTAGCTTTTTGTTTCAATACCATGAAGTGTATCTTGTAGGGAGCTGACCAAAATTTTACAACGGTCATCTGCAGCGACCTTTGACTGCTTAATTAATGATATAGCTGTTACAAGAGTCTCAATTGCACTGGCAAATTCACCTGCAAACCGTCATCAATATGTCCGCATTTAATGAATTATATTTTAATGAAACTACTGATCTTGAATAAGTAGAAATGTGTATTTATCTTACCAGCGGCTGCATCTGCAACTGCCCTAGAAATAGCTGAACTTGACACAGTCCTGTTTCGGCTCATTATCTCCTCGAATTCTGCATCACTTATGGCAGGGGCCTCTCTGTGTTCAATGGGCGGAGGATAGTTATTTGCTGGTTGGGGCTATAAAGTAGAAAAAAATATTGTCACATTCACATTACTTATTTTTGGATTTCTTCGGATAGACGAGCAAAGAAAAAATTCATAACGATCCACACGTAAATTTAATGTAATTAAATGCGTACCCTAGCATTAGGAGACGCTCCGACATATCCAGGTGGAGGAGGTCCACCTTGAGGTGGTCCTGGGGGTCCTGGTGGGTTGAAAAACGCAGGATTCATATGTGGTGCTGGCGCACCTGGTGGTGGAGCGCCACTCATTTGCAAGGGAGCTGTTTCAATATCAACGATATAATGTTAAATGGTCATTGCGTGACTATTACTTTAAATTATTTTATATCGTGTAAGGGTGGATAACTTACGAGGGCCGCCACGAAGTGGGGGTCCCGGCATAGGACCACCAGGGCCTGGAGGTGGTAGTGGGGCTTGACCGTGTGGTGGAGGATATGAATTCACTGAAAATTAATTATTTAGTTTTTGTTTAGTAACTTGTACTGCGACATAAAGGTACATACATAATGTTTAAGAATAAAAGGGGTGTATACTTGGAGGTCGATTCCAGTCACCCCGAGGAGGGGGTCCTCGCGCATCCATCATTGGGGCGTGCATTGGTCCTCTTGGAGGCATCGGCCCTTGAGGTGCAGGTCCTTGCATCTGAAACAATTATAAAATTGTTAAGCGATAAGCTTTAACTATTTGTCTCCCTCAGACAGAATTATATCGAATTACCATGTTCATTCCAGGGGGCGGTCTTTGAGGGGGTCCAGGAGGAGGAGGT
Organism: Willowsia nigromaculata; assembly: GCA_034700605.1. Classification (NCBI taxonomy): domain Eukaryota; kingdom Metazoa; phylum Arthropoda; class Collembola; order Entomobryomorpha; family Entomobryidae; genus Willowsia; species Willowsia nigromaculata. Next base: position 2 of record JAQIXX010007626.1, on the reverse strand, counting down.
AG
>JAQIXX010007625.1:0-10570 GCA_034700605.1 Willowsia nigromaculata | reverse complement strand
CGCCCTCTCCCCCGAGCTCTTCAGCGTCGCTTTCCAGACCTTCCCAAAACGCCCACTTCCCAGCAACGCCTCCACCTCAAACTTATCAAACCTGAATCTCAGCTTGTAGGCGTCTTCACCACCAAACTTTTCCACCGCAATTTCTTCATCTTTTGGAGCATCCCCATCTTCCTCCTCCTCCAGGTGCTTGCCTAGGGCCTTCTCGAACCGGTAAAAATAGGCTCCCACTCCCAGATTTCTTGCTCCCTCCTGGAAAACCAAATAAAAATACGCAATCATGAAACAAGGTCCGATCACCAGGCACATCAAAATATTTTTGAATCACAAAATTCTCAACAAGCAAATTAGATTATCCAGTTAACTTACACATTTCAGCTTAATTTCTCCCCTGTAGTTTGTCCATCTCTGAACTCCCTCCATTCTTTCCAACGGCCACACTCAAAATTAATTACTGATAATTACCCTCACAATTAACTATCCTCAAACAAGGGCTCCTGACAGATCCCCACAAGCTCCAACCTGTAATTTTTTTAAATCGTGATTGACGAAGAGAAGTAAATATTGTGATGAGAGAGAAGAGAAGTAAATATTGTGATGAGAGAGAAGAGAAGAAATACTTGTCCACGTGTCAAAACAGGTGTTGAATAGCCAGCAAGCGAGCAAAACCATGTCTCCAGCACGGTCAATTTAAGCACTGCATGACCATCTCCCCAGCACGATAGTGTCTCAAACTTGAATTGCAAGCAAGCGGTGCAAGATACAGGGGTAACTAGACTCATGTAAGACCATGTTTGTATCTGACTTACATATTATTTTTACTTTAAACAAATTGAATTTAAATTAAATAAATTTTCTAGACATTAAATTTTCTCAAATCATCAAAAAAGTGTCACAGGTACATAAATAAAAGCACTTCTAATTTATATGCAGTTGTAATTATAGTGAATTTACTTCCTTAAATTCTATTTTTTCCAACAATTAGTATTTTTACTTTAAGGAGGGAAATTCACTTATCATTATCTAATAATATGTAATTCATTTTAATCTTTAAGTCTTCACCCACAGAAATATACATGTTTTCTTTACTACCCTACCGCTGCACATTATATTGCTGTCTGTTATTCGGTAAATTAACACAAATATTTGGAAATACATGTTAAGGATCGATAGCAGAAAACCTTTTCATAGAACAACACTAAAATTCATGTTCCACTTTAATATTTGTGTTTTTTAATCAATTTAGTCGTAGTTATATGCATACAAAGGTATAATATTTCAGGATGGATTCTGGTAAACAATAATACGAAATAAATATCCATATCGTGTCTTTAAAAAAAACATTTCTTAATTTAGATAAAGAACACAAGTGCTCAAGTTATCATGGGTAATATACGTGAAGTACACACATATTATGTTGTCATTAATTGTTCCTATGATAAATATATAAACGTGTATGTAAGCATAGCATTACTATTAGTTGTGGTTTTGCTTATTTTGTAGCAACCACTTATACAAATCTAAATTTGGAAGCATAAAAAATTTGTTTTTAAGCTTCAAAACAATGTTATTTTTAAAATTGAGTTTGTTTACCCGTTTTGAATGGTGCTATACCAAGCACGATATTTTCCATGAAGTATTGATAAACTTTACAAATATTTACGTCTCAGACAAGCTTGAAATTGTTAACAAGTTACACTAAAATGTAATATTTTATAGGTTAAGTGGTTCCCGGTTTCTTCTGTTCCGATGGTTTATAAAATATATACTTTTAAATAAATATTAAGACCATGAGTTCATCACCAGGAGAAAACAGATCAACCACAGAGGAAGCTAAATCATTCGCCGCTCTAATATGCCTAGTTTCCATTTCTATGGCTACAACTGGTGTTTCTAGATACACTGTACTAGATGATTCTTCTACATGGAACAGTCCCATTTGGAACCGAAAGCTGGTATCCGAGGCTCTATTCACATTCTTCATGATCAACAATGGCACAGAAGACCAAATAAATTTTGCAAATAATAAAACCCTTTCGTATGAATAATTTTTGGTGGTTTAGCATACCACGGGTATAGCACAGGCCACCCTCCAGGGGTATTTCCTGCCTGTATCATTGCTGATGGCCGTGCTTACAGTTTGGACTTTGGCCAAAGGCTTCTCTCAAGTCCTTCAAAAAGATATGAAATATACTATTCAACCGAGGCAAACCAAGCTTAGGTTACAAGATGTTGTTCACCTGTGGGCCTACTTTACGCAAAAATCCCGATTCAACCATAACGCTGAAAAATAAAATGTCGTGGCAGTGTACAAAATGTACTCAAACATCTGTACACTGTGCCAACTCGTAAGTGAGGCGTTTGGGTCAATGTTCGCCCTTTATCTGGTTACATTTCTACTATATATTTCCACTAGACTATGTTCTCACAAATGCAACTTTCATGAGCAGGGTTTTTAGCTTTTCCTTCATACTTCTTGAAATTTTCATCTTTATCCTTGCCACTGATATTTTCAAATAGGTACTTGTCATATGTTCATATAAAGTATGCTAAATCTTTGACAATATTAATCCAATTTAATTGAATTTATAGATGCACAAACTTGTAAAGTGGACAGCAGTTATAGATAACTGTTATAACTTTTCCGATATTGAGAGTCTGCAAAAGCAGTCAGCAGTAGGGATGGTTCGAAACCGTCAAATTGGGATAAGCTATTGTGATACTTTAATCATCACCTATTCGACTTTATGGAACGTAAATCCTAAACAAATTAGCTGTAATAAACTGTTGTAATATGCCACTCAAACAATTTATACATCGTGAACATGGAATGAAGTCTTTCTGGTTTCCTTGACAACTCGAGTACTATTACTGACAAGGGAACACAATAACATGTTAACTCATATCCGCCCCAAGACTACATAGGGTCTAAAGCTACTTGTGAGGGTACCTTCATGCCATACTCCCTTTTTATGAATGGGTCTTGTACTTCAAATTGGAAGGTGGAAAAATTGTTGGTCTTATCGAATCAAAATTTTTAAATACGATTTAACATGGGGATTTCAAAGTACCTTAAGAGGGATTGTTTGATAAATTAATAAAATTTTGAACAATACAAAAGTTAGAAAATTTTGAGAACTGAGCAAATTTTTTCATGAAACATAATTTTTAGTACATTTTCATCCCTAATTTTGTCACACCACGTCTAAATAATTGAAAAAACTTCCATAAAAATATCTTGGTATGGCAACTTTGGTGATATTTAGGTCCTGTAAAAACTAATAATGGGGCCATTCAGAAAAGGTTAAAGCATGGTTTTACACCTTATTACGTAGATGAATCTATTCATCGTAGACATCGTAGTTATACGATTGTCGTGTTTGTCTGTCCGTCTGTCTGTCCGCACAATATCTCGAGAACCGCTAGACCGATTTAGACCAAATTTGGAATGCAAGTTTCTTAGATCAAGAGAAAGACCCCTATTGATTTTGGGGTTGGTAGACCAAAGGGTTCAATGGTCACGGGGTCAAATCTCAAGAACCGCTTGACCGATTTAAACCAAATTTGGCATGAAGGTTTCTTACGTCAAAGAGAAAGCCCCTGTTGATTTTCGAGGTCGTAGGTCAACAGGGTCAAAGGTCACGGGGTCAAATGTCTATCTCGAGAACCGCTTGACCCATTTGGACCAAATTTCGTATGCAGATCCCTTAGGTCAAATAAAATCACTCTATTGATTTTGACGTCTGTTGGTCAACGGGGTCAAAGTCACGGGGTCAAACGTCAGGAGTGGTTACTGTTTTCACCGCTTTTTAAGTGGGATTATTTTTAACCTTTGGTCAAATTTCGTCACTTGACCTCCTTTGGTCAGAGTTCGTCACTTAAATGCACCGATTCATCTACGTGATTCCCTCGTGGCTTACCACGATTTATTATAGGAGTAAAAATATGCGCACAGTATGAAGGCTTAACTCGAATGACACTGTAGCTACCTCAAGAGTGTTGGCATAGAACATATTCGTCGTTTAAACATGGCAATGGCAGCAATAAGATGAATCCTTCACAACTAGTGTCATTTTGAAGAAGAATTGGTTTTATCTGTCTAAAATTCATTAAATCATTCCCACAATTAAATTCCCTAATAATCAAATTTGTCACTTTTTTGTCCAGTTTTGAAGAGCTTCCAGATACAATTTTATGGGTTTTTTAAAAGAAACAGCTAAATGGAGCTTTACATAAGAGCTTTCAGTTTCAGTTACGCAAATTTGAAAGTATACAAACCTTAATTTGTTGAAACCTTCAAAAAATTAAACCGTTTCGAATGACTGTGCAAGACGAACAACATATCTTGGAGTGTTTTTGCTCATTGAGTTATATGTATACACATGTAGAAGAAATAAAACCTGCTCCTTAAGTAATATCAGCGACTTCAAGTCTTCTCTCGATACGGTAGTGACTACCGTATCGAGAGAAGACTTGAAGTCACTGATATTACTTGGGTAGTGATTATTAAAAAATGATAAAATGAAACCCTGGTCGTTTGTAAGTGCAAGCTCGTTCACTCGTCCAATTGAAACTAGTTAAAGAGAGCTGTTTCGAAATACTGATACTCGACAAGTTATCATAGCTTCATCACAAATCGACGTGTTATAGCATAAGAATAAAATATTTTGATTCCTTTAAAAGAAATTTTAAAATGTGAATCTAAATGCTTGCACCAACATTAACCAGGAAGCTACAAAAATCATTCAAAACCAAATATTTTAGAGCATCCTGATTCAAATTACCTCATTCAATAAATTTAACAAACAACTTATGTATTTGTATCGTCATCGTACTTTTTAATGCGCGAGTATTTATATATTTGTTAAGCACATTTAAAGGATACCAATTGTTACATTCGACGCTAGAATAGTTTCCTTGAAACAGGACTATTGTAGTTGTTACATTATCCATAATTATCTATTACAACATGAAAATATTTATACTGATATTTGTTTTTTTAGTTGAAATACTTCATTCTCCAATTGTTTGTAGTGCACTCCAGCATGACGGTCCATGCGAGTCTTACCATTTTCAAATGACTACTGAAACTATTCTTCAAATTCTGGATTCTGGAACAGAAAGTTTTGTTATGTTCTTTCTTGATTTTTCGTTCGAAAAATGCGCATTTGCTTTCCAAAAGTCTCCCTCAATAATTCTACGACAATATGCAAAAGAAATTGACTACCAGTATCCTACAAAATACCACCAAACCAACAACTTAGTAATAGCTAACTACATGTTTATTATGGCGTACCATTACTTTTTGTTTCAACCAAACACACTACTCATATTTCCGCTCATGGATGGACCAATAACTCCAGAAAGCTTTCATGAGGATGAATGGTTTGACGAAGAATGGAGGAATTTCCCGGCACTCATTATGGTTCTGTTTGAGTCGCGTGTAAGAAATTCTAAGCAGATCCACTACTCTTTTATTTGCAACCAGTACTGTTCTCAAAATGGGAGCAGTGGGAAAGTAACTATAGACTTTTTGAGAACATTAAATCAACCATTAATATGGCATAAGTGGCTTTTTTGTAACGCAAACCAGAAAAAAATTACAGTGGTTGTACCCTCAAATAACCTTGAAGACATGGAGGAAATTTGTTTTGGGGGGCTACGCAAGGGTAATCGATTTTGCAAAAATTTAGTCATGATGTCGATTTATCTTTTGAAAATGCACAACTTCTCTCTTGGTACAAATTTGTGGCAAATATATCGAAATGCTAATACACCATTGGATCAAAATTTACAAACACAGTATATACGCGTTGATGATACTTTCGAGAAATATGATAGCACGTTATATTCGACGCTACTGGGAATACGTTTTTTGAGAATATTTGCATCAAAAGTTCTGTACTGTACGGTAAACTCAAAATATAGAAAGCCAATTATTGACTTTTCCCGATGGATTAATCCATTTAGCCCTGAGATTTGGTTGCTTATACTATTGTCATTTGGGGGTCTCGTAATTGTTCGTAAGTGCGCTAAATCACCTCAAACTTCATTTGGATTAAGAAAACGTAGGAATTTCATGTTTCATACTAATTATAAAACAAATTTCATCTCTCCTCCAACAATGCTTGTTTGCTTGGCATTGATTCAGTTTTTTGTTTTGTTTGTATCCCAATTTTATGGAAACGAAATACTAAGTATTTTGGCGGTTCCAGACCGTCCGAAAGCTTTTGAAAATATATGGGAAGCTTTAGAATCAGAATATAAGATATTGTGGTATAACAAAGGCCATTCACCGTACAAATTATTTTACCAAGACTTTAAACAACGTAACTGTCTTGACATACTAAATACTAGCTTTCATCTCATCAATGTATCGTATTTCATTGAATATGCAACTTATCTGGCTGAGAGTTTTGCAAAATTATCAGACACAGAAGATGTTAGTGATTTGCTTATTTATAAAAGATACCTTCGTGATGCACTTGGTTATGTTAAGGCGGAATGCTTTAAAATTCAAGAACTTTATTTATATCACTTGCGTCATTTAACGTTATACACTGTGAACAGGTTTTGGGTGTTGCAAACATACTCTCGAGTCGTGCAGAGTGGTCTGATGGGAAAATGGCAGGATCGGGCTGAATTGGCAAGACAGTATACCTTCAAGTTTGAAACCGATAATCTTAACTCAAATGTTGCAGTGAAAACTGGAGACCAAATTGATATGGAAAGTCTACTTGCCATTTTTGTATTAACACTGTGCTTATACATAGCGTGCGTAGTGTGTTTACTAGCAGAAAGATGGATAATTCACAGCAGAATCAACCCAAGAATTGATACAAACCCGAGAGCCAATGAATACTTGAGGAGTTTTAGAGCAACTAATTAAACTCTTTCTTCCAAGCCATCTCTTATCAGCTATCCTAATCAAATATAATCATTTGTAGAATAAAATCACATCATTGCTGAGCAGCAGTCACAAACGTAGTGATTTTTTCATTAAAAAATATTGATTAAGTTTTCACATTTTACAGTTTTTCGTGCGGTTTAATGCAGATAGATTTAGCAAACCTGTAAGATCACTATTGAGAAGACATTCTCTACACTTGGTAAGTTCAATAATAATACAAACAAGTTAAAGTATGGGATGTCGTCATGACAATTACATGCAAGCGTTGGTAGTCCTACGAAAAGTGTGCTTTAGACTTGATTATATAAGTAGAGTATAACATCTTGAATATATTTGTCAATCGGTAATAAAATTTTTGAATGCTCTAAAAGCGTGACACTCCAAACATTTATATAGTACGAGAAACTGTTACTCATGACTGACAAAATAAACCGTTTATTTGCTTTGTGAAATTAAAAAACCTAAGTACCACTTAGAAAAACTTGGAATTCTGTGTATAAACTGATTTCTGTACATGCTAAGTTGGAGATTTAGCCAAAAATAATATTCTACTTCCTCTGGTATGGCAGCACTAATGTTTTGAGGCTTAGATGAAATCATTTACTAGCGTTACAGCTTTATACCAGTCTGAAAAACACGTTGGCATTTGTTATTTACTACGATTTTGTTAAAAATAAGTTTCCATACCAATCATGTGGGCGTTTGTTTAAAATGGACAAAATATGACTTTTGTATGAGTAGGTCTGAGAAAAGTTCATATAATATGAATTCTCATAATGTACATTTTTATAACGGTTAATTCCTATAAGAAGTAAATTCTAATATCAAGCTGATTCTCATAATTCCTTATTCGTATTAAGTGTCGTTTTTCATAATATTTCCCTGAACATTTTTTCCAAGTTTACGTAGTTCCAAAACTTGAAATATTGGTAAGACTGGGACTGAGAAAGCTAGAATGTCATCATTTCTCACGTTCTTGAATCACTTTCTCTTAAAGTTGCATCCTTACTCATACTACCAAGCTACTAAGCTAACTCTTTTTGCCGAACTTTATTATAAGGTGTGCTGTATTTTTAAACAATTATATTTCATATTCTGATGATGGCGTAAGTTACGTACCCTATACATGATGATGGTTATGATGGGCAGGGAAGGGATCTCTTTTCTCCCATTCAGAGCACATGAGTTTGAATGGGGCCGGGATAATGAGACCCAAGAATTATGGAATCATTTCAAACAATGTACTCATTCAACCATCATTTTGGTTTGTTATGTTTTCTTATCTTACTTCACCATTTAAACTTCCGCATTATGCAAGCATTTTGGTTATGGATTGATGGGTGGCAAGAGTTAATTCATTGCGGAATGAGAGACTCAATGGTCATCAAGATTAATCTTGAAGATCGCTTAGGCAACAAACTGTTTGCATTTGCGTATGAAGTTGTATAAGGAAAATCAGGCATCCGTTTCATCTTGGGAAAATTCAAACAAACTCGTACAATGGAAATATATCTGAAAGTAATTTGCACCAATATTAATTTGAAGATGACGACACTGGGAGCAAAGACGAGCTTAACATTGAACAATGTGCAATTTTCAGCTGTTTAGTTTCGATTTGGGATGTTTATTTTACTAAAAGTTTCTGTGGTTTTATGCAAGAAATGTATAATGGGTTAAACAAACAAAAGTATATGAACTTGTCTGGTTTAATTAAATATAAGTGTCTTCTTTTTATAACATGTTAGGTTTCGGTTTTTGTACGCAAAATTTATATCTCAAAACATGTCTCGTTGACCCTCACTGTCACGTTTAAAAGCATTAAATTTCAATCATGTGTAGCTATATATATTAAAATTTGTTTGAATTGGTGTAATAGAAGAAATTGAAATAATGAATTTGTGGGTGGTAAGGTTTTCATTAAATGAAGAGTTTATAGATTTTATTTAATGAAAACAGCAAGAAATTACTATAATTTGTGTTTTTCTACTTCATCGGTATACAATATTCCTAAATAAATTTATTTTAATTTGCTGTCCATATAATTAGGTGGTTTCCGAATGACAATTTAAGAAAACAACAGACAAATAAAACTTATGGAGAAATATTATTTTTACTCTTTACAGGAATAACTTTTAAAATGTCCAATGAGCTCGACTCCTTAAAATCAGTTTCACTAATTTTCTCTTTATTTAAATTTTTTACAATGCTCTTTCGAATCCGCAATTTTCCCAGTCTAAATTTGCCTATCTTCACACATTCGGTTCCACCACCTATACTCAAACAGAAAATATATCAAGCTTACTAACAATATAAACCCATGTACAACAATAATACCAAGTATTTACGCTATCTATTTTTATTTGTTCTCCTAGAACGTACCTATTCGGATTTGGGTCTTCAAGAGACAGTTCTTGCCAATACCTATCTGCTATCCTCCTCCACTCTTCCCACTTACTCGTAAGCCCATTTTCGACAATTCTTTGATACGTCTCAAATAACCAAATACGATTCACAGTATCAACTTCTGTGTATAGTGTAAATGGCTGGAATTTGTCAGGTAAAATGTAACACTCTGCATCTGAATAACCAAGGTTATGTATGATTTTTGATTTCATGAGTTGTAAACGTTTACATCTCCTAAAACGTCGCCGTCCAAGATGCGAGCCAATTTCTTTGTGTACATATTTACAAATTCAAAGGAGGTGTATGATTTGTTGAGCTTATGAAAGCTGTTGTCAAGGATGTCAACGAGATCTCTAATTTTGAATTCCTCGTAATACTGGTAGCTGGGTGCTACACGGATATGATGTGACCAAATTATTTTATATCCAAACATCAGCATTTCTCCCAAAGTAGAAAAAGACGTCGGGGGATTTGGAATTGTAAGGAGGCTCATTATTTCATTTCCGTATAGGTTGCACATCAGCATTCCTACTAGAGTAAGTAGTATTGTAAGTTTTCCTTGAGATATATATTTGGAGTAGGATGTTCCAATCGTTGCTCCGAAAACTTCTATTAAGGCAATCATATCGAAGAAACGAAACCTTTTCCAGGACTCAGCAATAGTAAATGATAGAACTGTAATTACGATTAATCGAAATAACTGCCCAAGCGTCCCACGTAAAGGACTGTATCCATGTCAAAAATCTGACTCCAAATATATATGGTTCATGGGTTTTTACATGAATAAAAAAGCTCCCTAGGAATGCTACTCTCAAAATGGAGTCCACTCAATCTAAAGAATTGATTGGAATAGGAATGAATTCGTTGACAGTATTCCACACTTGTAACCAGATATTGACAAGTGTCCGCCGCAGCAGCCATTTTTGATGAAACTCGACCATATCTATACAAAAGATTTACTGTAATGTTGTGGTAGAAATGTAGCAGGATAGTGGATGTTAACAACGAAGTTGTAAAGTATGTAGAATGTCGAGTTTCAATTTCTGTCTTTATGAAAATTATGTACCTAAAACCTTGTTTTACCTATTTGGCTACACGTGTAAAGATTTTATGCTAAGTAGAGTCAATGAATTTGTCATTTTTACTATAAACTTTTCGTATCCAATTTATATGATATACTTTCGTGTGACTATACTATATGTATGTATTTTGCTCTGCTATAAAAAGAGCCGAGCTCTCTGTACAACTATCTCCAGTACT
>JAQIXX010007624.1:0-10571 GCA_034700605.1 Willowsia nigromaculata | reverse complement strand
ATTATTTTGTTCATGAATACCATTTAAGTATTTTCTAGCATATGAAGTTAAATTGCGCATGCATAACTTTGTGATTCACGATGCTGTTCATTTGTTACTACCAAAGTTTCTTCAATTCCATAAAAATTATTGAAACCAGACCAGTTTAGATCTTTAAATCGTAAATATGCATGTGTAAAATCAGAGATTTATGAATTAGTAGCTCTCACCAGCTATGCATTACACAAGTTTTCATTTGTTATGAAAAATACCTACAAAATTAAAGCCAAATGCGATTATAGAAGAACGTGACTTTCCACAATTACTCTTTGGTAAAGGCATTACCAGACGGCACATTGGATTTCAGTATACTCATTACTACCACTCACAAAAGTATATGGGAAGAAGCCGCAGTTCTCTCTCTGTACTGAATATTGGCTCAATATTATAGTAGGAATTTAACAGGAAAAAGAAGCTTTTAAAACCAAACAATATCCGCATGAGTCTCACGTTTTTCTCCATGTTTAGCTAGCGTTGAAACAGACCCATTGCAAACTCACGATTATGTCTTGTTTCTTGGATCAAAACTAGAATTTTTGTCATTTATAAAATCACTCCGTCACCTCACATATTTAGTACCCCAACCAATATATCTCGTATATCATGTATAACCCTCTATACATTTGTTTTCACAGTGTAAAAATTATTCATTAAAATTGGAAGTAGGTTGAAAGCGGTGTGTTTATGAACTAATGATAAGATCGTTAGAAAAGAGACAAGATAGCTACAAAAAACGACTTTGTGACGATTTTTTATCAATGAAAAATACATTTATCCCAATAACTATTAAGATTAAACTACACAGAAAGTCCATAATTTTGAAAGGTAAACAACAGAACGAATAAGATTTAATAATCATGGGATGACTCATCTGTCACATCCTACATGGGAAAGCTAAATGAAAGTTTTATTTTGAGAAATCAGTTAAACGCTAAAACTATCCAGCAGGATTTTTACACATACATTGTATTTTTTCGTTAAGACATTGAACTAGACAGAATCCTTAAAAATGAGCAGCAATGTAACTATATTTTGCACAATTTCATCACAAATTTGTAATCCTACTTTTACCAATATAACTCAATAAGAGGCACTCCATGAACTACTAGAGGGATTTGGGACCGAATGTTTTAAAAATCATAAATTGTTAGTATATTCGTTTTGTCCGTTGAAAATATTGTGCGAAATGAAAAAATTAACCATTGTGTTGCCTCATATATTTATGGTGGGGGTGGATCATTTCGGGTGAAAGGGCTTCATATTTTTTAACAAGGCAAACATAAATTACGCCTAATAATCAGGTCATTTTTAATGTCTCAGGTTCGCAACATGCATTAAATAAATTGGTATATTTCTTCCGTGATTAGGTAACCTAATATTTGTTATAAGCTCCGCCATATTCAAGAATTTTCTCAGGTTTGTCAACTTCACATTTCAATTTCCTCTTGCTCTATTAGTTGACATGCAAATAAAGAGTCCACAATACCCAAATTGGATAATATAGCACCACAGACCGCATTACTTTCCAATGTGTTTACCCCTAGTATCCATAAAAGTGCATAGGAAGTGGCTGCATTTTTCTCTGCTTTATAGATAGCACAATTTATGCATGCTATTCAAGGTTTTCTCGATGTTAAACTGACGTTGAAACCGGTCCTATGCAAACTCTCAATTATGTCGTGTTTCTTTGATCAAAACTGGAATTTTTATGGTATCCGAAAAGTCTTCGTCTTCTTATGTACTAAGTTGCCCACCAACTTTTATCTTATCTTATCTAAGCATTTGCAGTGTAAAAAGTATTCATTAAAATTAGAGGTAGGTTGAAAGCGAGTAATGCGTGAATGAATATTTGATTGGACCATCCTAATGCAAACGGTTTTACAATGATTTTTATACATTCAAAAAATATATATGTCCCATTATTATTTGGGACTCCACTAAATAGAAAGTGCATGGTCTTGGAAGCTGAAAAAGCTGGTAAACACAAAACTTACAAGAAGGATTCATATAAGTGCATTCTATATGCTATCATTTCACTAGAAAGAATCCTTCAAACACGCCTTAATGTAACCATATTTCGCATAATATCATCACAAATTTGTAATATTAGTTTTGCCAGTACAACTCTTGTCCTTAAGACACACCGACACCTCTCCTAGCTTTTTAGTGATAAAACTATGAATGTATGGACTAGCAGCATTTAACAGCAATGCATTTTAAAAAGCCTGCTCTATTATGACCAAGCATACAAAATTAAAAATGCGTAAATATAATTATAGAAGGACTCAGCAATACTATTTTCTGGTAAGCAATTGGCATCAATTGTTACCCGTACATAGCGTCAAAATTATGTTAAAAGGTTGTCACCATTTTCAAGTGATAATCTAAAAACCGAAGTAAATAGGTAGGCTGAAAGTGATAATTACAGTGAAGCAATTTGGAATTTTGAATACTTTCGTTAACATATCACTTGCTTCAATTCATGCAGGCAATAATTAGGCATGCATGCATTCAGATATAGGAAGTGTTTAACACACCGGATATCTATAAAAACCTCAAGATGTCCTGTGCGTCATATTGAATGAAAACCGGGTCACGATTTCGAGCACAAGTGTCTCATTTCGCGTTAATGAAATTTATGCGCCTAATTTTTACTAAACACCGCAATAAAATCTAAACCTGATTGTTCTTAGAAGTCATAAACTCCTATATGAGTCGGTCAGGTTTCTTTCTTCGCAATACTAAATGTTTTTTGCATGAAAATGAAAAAAGAAAGAGAAGCTTTCTGAATAACACAATATCCTTGTAAACCTCAAGACTTTCAACTTGTGAAGCTCACATTGTCAATCGGTCTTTTCAAACTCTCGAAACAAGGTTTCTTTAATTTACAAAATATTGGAATATGCTTAATGACGCCGTAAGCAGGTGAAACATGTGTGCCTACTCTAGTTCTGGATTATATGATATGTGTTTCGTACAGGAATTGAATGTGATACATTTAAGTTTTAAAGCTTTACCTCCTTTAAAGGCTTGTTACATGCTAAAACACATATATCTACCTTAAAAATATTTGAAGCGAGAGTAGGAGCTTATGGGATTGTGACAGGGCAATTAGGAATTTAAACGGGAGACGCTGGTTTCAGAAATGTAGTTTCAATCTTGCATACTTTTTTGGATCTAGCATAATTAGAATTTTCATATCCGGTCTGCTGAATTGTATTCAGTTAAGAAAGATGAACAGCAAATAGTTTACAATATATAACCAATAACCCGATGACCAATACTATATCTACACAAGAAGAATTTCATATCAGATTCAGATTTTGACGCTCTGCAAAGGCTGCTTCGTATGACAAAAAACATGTAAGTTTTTATTCGCATAATATTGTACATGGAAATAAACAAAAGCTAGATGTACTTTTTTTCTGGTTTTTTGCAGATTGTGGAACCCACATAATAGAAAAGTACTTCAGCATCGATGACCATGGTCCACACAACCACCATGAGCATTTCAAAATCACGAATATTTCAGAGTTGAAGAAGGTGATTCACTACTGCGCGTACGAAGTGAAAACAGATGGCATGGGGTTAAAATGGCAATCACCAAAAGGGAGGAAGAACTGGACATCAAGATAATTTTGACCTCGTCGGAAGATCAGTGCAATCAACTGGAATATGAGAGGCTCAGCCTCTACCATACTTTTGACTTGATCCAATCCGACCTCATTTGACATCGTTATAAAATTATGGATGTATGGATTAGCAGCACTCAACAGCAATGCATTAAAAAACCTCAAATATTACCAGGCATAAAAATGCGTAAATATTATAATAGTAGGACACAACAATACTAATTTCCACAACTGGTATCAATTTTTACCTTTACATAGTGTCAAAATTATGCTAAAATGTTGTTACCATTTCCATGGAATAGCCTAAGAAAAATTGCAGAAGTAAATAAGTAAGCTGACAGTGAGAATTGCACTGAAAAAATTGGGAATTTGGCATGCTTTCGTTAACATAGCACTTGCTTTAATTCATGTAACTATAATATGGTATGCATGCATTTAGATACAAAAAGAGTTTAACACATACATTTTCTATAAACACCACAAGATGTCCTGTGTGTCATATTGAATGAATACCGGTTCACTATTTCTTGCACAAGTTTCTCATTTTGCGTTAATGGAATATATGCGTTTAATTTTTACTACACTCCGCAATATAGTCATGATGTGTTTGTTCTTAGAATTCATAAATTCCTATGTAAATCGGTTGGGTTTCTTCTTCGCAATAATATCTGTTCTTTGCATTGAACTTTAAAAAAAGAGAAGCTTTTTAAATAACACAATATCCTTTTAAACCACAAGACTTTCAGCTTGTGAGCTTTACGTTTATAATCAGTCTGTGCAAACTCTCGAAACAAGTTTTCTTTTATCTACAAATACTGTAATTTACTCCTTGATGCCGGGAATGGCAGGTTCAGCATGTGTGCTTGCTTTAGTTCAGGGCTATTTAGTACGCGTTTCGTACCGGAATTTAATATGATAAACTAAAGTTTAGAAGCTTTATCTCCATTAACGTCTTGCTATATGCTAAGAAACATTTAACTACCTAAAAAATATTTGAAGCGAGAGTAGGAACTAGTGGGGTTGTGACAGCGCAATTAGGAATTTAATAGAGTGACACTGTTTTCAGAAATTTAATTTCAATCGTGCATATTTTTGAATCCCTAATTAATTAGGATTTTCATCTCGGGTCTGCAGAATTGTATTCAGGAAAGAAAGATACACAGCAAATTGTTAATATTATATAACCAATAACCCGATGACCAATACCATATCGACACGACAAGGATTTCATATCAGATTCAGATCTTACTCTGCAAGTAGTATAAATTAATTTATTACTGTAGAAAGTATACATCTTCTAAGCAAAATATTGTCTTTATGTACCCTTGACTATGCAATGTGCTTCATTTCCACAGTGTTTCATAAAAGAAGTACTTCACAATTACACAATTTCCGCATCCTAATTACGTATTTCTCTATGTTAAGCCTGCGTTGAAACCCACCCTATGCAAACTTACGATTATGCCGTGTCTCTTTGATCAAAAGTGGAATATTTTTAATATTCAAAGCCCTACATCTTCTCAAATATTTAGTTGCCCAGCCAATAAAATCACATCTCCTCATTATACTTCTATGCCCTCCCTTTGCCTTCATTCACCGTGTACAAAATAGTCATTAAAAACTCGCATTACCTTGAAAGCAATGATAAGTGTATGAACATATGACAGAACCATCATAATGCAAACGATTTTTCAATTATTTTTATCCATTTAACAATTTGATTTATCCCATCAACATTTTGGATTCGACTGCGCTGAAAGTCCATCGTTTTGAAAGGCGAACAACAGAGCAAGCAACATTGCATTGTAATTTGGTAACTCATCCGTCACTGCGAATAAAAAACGGTGATATTGATTAAAAGTTACATTTTGAGAAATCAGTCAAACACAAATAAAAACGAACAACAATCTAATTATATTCCGTATGATTTCATTACAAATTTGTAATCCTAGTTTTGCAAATGCAACTGCAAATGTCCTTTGCACCAATAGCTTTCGTAGCTTTTAAATATCTTCTTGAAATTCGTTTCCTGATTTGAAACCTTCAAGTTCTCACAAAACGAATTTGATTGTCATAAGCTTTCCTTTCCATATAATGCTAGAATCAAAACAGTAGGAAAAGTATCACAAGCTTTTGCTGGCTTTACTACGTATGTCACTAAATTTAAATGCTTAATTATTTCGAAATTTGCGTATCCTGTACAACTTGACATGAGTGTCATTACAAAACTAAGAATGTATGGATTAGCAGCAGTCAAGAGCAATGCATTCAAAAAGCCTCATGTGACGCGATGTGGTATTCTTTCGTGTTATTAGATGATGTAAAAAATATGAGCTGTTCTGTTGGTTAGGTAGATTGCGAATGCTGAGGTGGGAGGTGAGGAAAATGAGTAAGCTAAATCTGCCTTATGGAAAAGAGCGCTTGCTTGCTTGCTCTATGTCGCTGTGCGGTGGTGGCTATGCTCGGAATGAATACTAAAAAATAAGGGCAAGGTGAGATTTGAGACGCTCAGAAATTTGGGAATCAAAATACTAAAAACTTTGTCTTTTAATCGCTATTCAAACTGGCATAGTGCATAGCCAAGAGCTGAATTTTACCGAACAGACCACAGCTCTCACTCGCTGTGGCTTATATACCCAAGAATTATACACACATGACTCGAAAATAGGCTTTTGCCTTATAGGTATGCAATCTCCAAAATACATACAAAGCGATTGTATAGAAAATAATAAAAGACCTACCTCGATTCCCATTTACATCTAAGGACATTTGATACAATTGCAACACGAACATCACTTCCACACGTGTCCTCTTCTCCTTACCTCCTTTTGCTTTCTTCTCTCCTTCATCTTATCATCATCATCATCTACAACCGGTTCTCATCGTCTTCTCCTGGACTCACTCTCCTACACACAATCACTCACACACACATATCTATACTTGTAACTTGAATGCATTATGTATGTTGTATGATTATGTATGTTTCTCTTCAGTTCTTATTCGACCTTCTTAATAAATACTCATCTATAGCATTACTCTCCGGTTATATTTCATGTTACTATTTCTTGGCATAAATAAGAGCGTAACACAATATTGAAATTAGACAATGAACTACAGGCAAATGAAAATTAGTAAAATCTTAAAACTAAGTCTGCTTTCGATAATGACACATTAAGCAAATATCAATATATCACATTAAAATGACCATACTACTACAATGCAACAGTACTTCACAGTACGAAACAAGAGGGATTCAACTGTAGCTTTTTTTGAAGCAAACAGTTTTTTAACAGAAAAATTTTCCCCACATTTTCCACACAATTTAGGGAATTGAAAATAATTAATAATTAATTTTAGAGCGACCGCAGCAAAGAATGCAAATAGTAAGCGTTTTCGCGCAATCGAAAGAATCGAACTTAGCATTTTACGAGGCAAAATACTGATGAAGATACTTACAAACATCAAAAGTACAATTAAATGCTCACTTCTCACATTTTTTTGTATGTTCACCAGTTGGTCCAAGTTTCGACTCCATGTATGCCCATGTTAAAATTCTGACTTTAAAACGCCATAACACATCTTGTAAAGGATTTTGAGACTTGTAATAATTGACACCTTTGTTCTACATGCTGAGAGCATTCAAAGTACATATGAATGGTTACTATTCACCAAGGGCGCAGTGTAAAGAGGCGTAACGCCCCTGTTTTAATGTTAAATTTTAAATCAACAATATGATTTCCCACCTAAAAAATAGCGCCAACCATTTTATTTGCTTTCAATTGTATTTAGAGTCCAAAGGTTCTAAGTTCTGCCCAAAAAACCAAAATAATGTTATATTTCATGTCAATACTTGACAGATTGTTTCAAATCTTAGGTTCGTAAACCAGAGTTTGGTATATGTAAAATACCGTTGTTGTTTCGTAATTTCAGTTATTAAATATTTATAACTCTACATGTCACAAACGTGAATGCATTCTAAACCATTCTTGGTATCATTCGAAAGCCCATTTAAAACTGTATTTGATGCAGCTAGAATTTTCTTTGGAATCGGTTGTATTCAATTGAGGCGAGCGCGAAATTACAAATTGAAAATTTTTTACATGCATTTTAAATGACATCATTGCTGAAGAACACACATTTATTTTTTAGGCTGCAATGAATCGAAATGGTTGGTATCAATATCGAAAACATATGAAAACTTACTTCTCCAGTTGTTGCTGATGAGATTGGACTATGTAGACATCATGCAATGAATGTAGCGTGATGTTTTAACAAATCATTCAAAGTGAAGTTATAATATTCGAACACCCCAATTTTGACCATTCTTTGCAAAATTTCTCCTCATTTGCATAAAATCCAACAAAACTCCTCAAAAATCAGCACGTATGTACAAAATTGCTTGGCCTACAAAACGCTCTATTCATCATTTAGATACATGCAGCACAACTTCTTTAATGTAATGGGAACCAAAGACATCACGGTGAAGTTGTAATATTCGAACACACTGTAATATCTGCCATCATCCATGGAAACCTTTCAGGAGTTTATTTTTACCATTTCAAGTTAACTTCTAGAGGTAAAATTTGAACAACGGGCGTGGATCACACATCCAAACCTTTTTTCTA
Source organism: Willowsia nigromaculata (assembly GCA_034700605.1). Classification (NCBI taxonomy): domain Eukaryota; kingdom Metazoa; phylum Arthropoda; class Collembola; order Entomobryomorpha; family Entomobryidae; genus Willowsia; species Willowsia nigromaculata. Next base: position 2,275 of record JAQIXX010007624.1, on the reverse strand, counting down.
GTATATACAAAGTTCTGTAACAGCCATTTTGTGTGAGACTGTACATTCGAATAAATCGCGTACACAATTTAATAACTCACAGCAAAACAACGTTGTTAAAATTCTCATTATAAATATGAAGAAGAAGTCAAAATAAAATACAAAATAATTGTCAAAACCGAATAATAGAATGAAAAGGTATGCACATGAAAAGCTCAATTGAAGAGCATCGCTGGTACACGAACCATACATCATTGATGCAATTGGACTTGGAAAATTCAGGGTCAGAATCGTCTTTATTTATTTATCCAACCCCAACATAGGTTTTAGAATACCTGAGTTCACTACTGTTTGGTGAATGATATGAATATTTTCCACATTCAGCTAATCATAACAAACGATCATCTGAAAAACCTAGAATGTGTATTCACAAAAATGAAAATTCTTTGATCAATTTTTTACAGTCCTATAGAGGCTCTGCGTTTTAAATGAGCACATCAAACGAGTTTTTTTGCTATTGAAATGATGTGCTATTTATTTGAATAAAAAGTTTAAATCGCTTGCTGGGCTGTTTTTTATCATTATTTCAAGTAAAAGTCCTTTCTAATTCTCTTTAAAGCGTTTAAAACGGAGTTATACAACAAAACTCGTTATTTAAGTGCTACGACAACTATTGTGAAAGGATGTTGGCGTTGCTTAGTTTATGGAATTGCGTGTTTCAGTAGATACTACTAATACACTTTATGTTAAGGTATAATAAATCGTACCCATTAAAATACCTTTATACATACAAGGCTATTAGGATATTCTCAAAACGTGCAATATGAATATTCAAGTAGATAAAAATGGATGAAAGGAACATGGAAAGAGACATGGAAATTTACGGGCAAGAACAAAAATTACGTAAATAAGAATTGTAACGGGCTTACTAGATGCGTGATTTCATAGGGGGAAAATAGGCTGAAAAATGTAGTCCATGCAAATTCGATGAATCCGGTGTGTATTCATTGCTTCATTGAAATAAACTTATTTATTATTTTTAATTTCTACTCATTTAACACCAAATTCAGCCCAACGTCCGAGAGTCCGTATAAATACATGGTTTATACATACACCAAAGTTTCAAATCTGATCCTACAAGTCCTTTGAATACATTTAAGTTGCAGGAGTCCAAGTTTCTCCATAACTTCCAAAAAATTCGAATTTTGCAATCACTTAAAAACATTCTTTGCAACTGAGTTAAAGACTTCCATACTAATTTATATGTACTAAATTTACAATATGGTAAAAAGTTAAAGTAAGTACAAACATTATTATAAAGCCAAAAAGTTAAAATATGTATGTTGTGGTGGAACAACCAATCATTAGTTTTAATGTAAAGGTCAGTATTCACATTCAGCAATTTTTTTATTTTGCATAAGAGGGTTTCTTTAGATCTTCGTTGTGGTGTTTTGCATGATGCCCCATTATTCATAACAAGTAGAAAACTAAAACCTAGCCACATAACTTGATTCTGAAAGGAAACTTAACTTTTGAATTATTGCTAGTGAAACAGTGGAGAATGTTTTTCTCTACAGAGACAAGCGAAGACTGAAATTTTTTCCAGTGTATCACAGATTTATATGCTATTCAACCACTTTCTCTTGAGTTCGTGCTTTGAAGTAGATCTACGACCAGTTGCTTTCACCGCATTACTTTCTATGCGTGTATAGCTCCGCGTGTTAGTAGCTTCAGTTTTACATTCTCAAAGCAAGAATCCTGTATAAAAGCATGGTGTAGCATTAAACCAACACGCATTTCATTTACAGTAACACATTATTATTCACATGCATAAGTGGTTTCAGCGCTCTTTTCTTTCTCCCACAGGGAGCTATTCCATCTTTATACTGAAATACTGACTTAGATTTTGCCAAATTTTCCTACTCCGCATTTATAACCATTCAGTAATGGGGATAAATTATCATCGCCATCATCGAACACACATTGAATGTATCACAAGAGATATGCTTGCAATTTGAACTCCAGCTGGATTCAGTCACAAATGCAATATTCTTATTTATTGAATTTCCTTATAAAAATTCCTATGGAATCGATCCCCGCTGATGTTTGTTATTTTGATAAGACAGATCAAGTGAAATAATTATTTCATTATGAGTTCATGCTTGCTCAGTGTAGCTCCGCTTCAGAGAAGTGCTTGTATTCCGTAAGTAGCAATACATGCTGTACATTTTCCATATGAGACAAAAAAACATCAGGAGCCTATTTCAACCCCACAGGACACATTTTTCGAAAAATT
>JAQIXX010007623.1:0-10572 GCA_034700605.1 Willowsia nigromaculata | reverse complement strand
TTGATCGTAAGACTGTTTGCAAAATCTAAACATATCATTGGTGTAAGGCGATCCACATAATTGAATGAACAGAATCCTGTTCTTATCATACTACAAGATGAATAAAACTTCAACAAATACATTTCTCTTTCACACCTGTTTTTTCTTATTGCATTCAATTTTTCGAAATGAAAAAGGCTCTTAATAACAAGCTGACATGTACAAAATACATTGGCCAAAGCAGTCAAAAAAACAAAAAGGATTGTAAAGGTGCAAAGAATTCCAGACGATAAAAATATTAATTTAATATTACTATCATGTTTTGGATCTAATTTAATGATAACACTAATAGAAACAGCTTGGGTTAATATGGAGCAAATTATCATATTACCAGCTAAGCCCCATTTTTGAATTCGATTCATTAAATTACACATAACCTGAAGTCTTCTATATATTATGGTTATAACATACGTATATGTACTTTTGCGCCTGCTTATAATGTTGAAATTAAGTATGTATGCACGAAAATTAAGTGAACACATTACTAAAATAGTTCCAACCGAAAAAGGAAAGACACTTAAACAAAGATAATAGACTACTAAGTTGACAATAAACACAATAGGTTTTCCCATTATTCGCCAAAACCAATGGATCTTTGAGAAAAACCAATTACACATTTCTTTTTCTTGATAACACTCAAGAAGTAGATCTGATCCAAATAAGGTTGGTTTGCATGGTTGATTCCAATGCATGGTAAACAATGTAAAACAAGTAAAAAGTACAGCACAAGGGGCTAGCATATAAGCCGAAAATACACTACAGCGTTCCCGTCCTGACATCTTTGGTGTTTTTCCTGACTTTTCAAGAAAAAAGTTTGATATCCAAATGTGTCCATTGATATATACCGAAATGTCCGCTCCGTATTTCTGAACGATATACATCCAAATCATAAAGTAACAAACCATAATAGATAAGCACATAGGAATGTAAACTTCATTCACAAAAGCATCCTCTTCAATTTCTTTTCGGTGTGCGTTTTTGTCATGCAATATAGTATGTATTATTATATTAGTAGCAAATATAATAACTACACAACAATTTATCAGAATTTTATGGATTGCCATTTGACGGTGGTTAGAAATCTTTATTCGTTTTAATGAGTCATCCCATTCCAACAAACCACCCATCGCAAACTTCGAAAGTGTGGTTGCAAACTTTAAAAACGGAAAATTTTATAACAGAATCATTTTTATAGAAAATGCTGAAAGAAATATCAAACAACTCGGGAACAGCAAAAATTATTTTAAATAAGCGTTATAGATACGTAATATTTCTTTCTAGAACGCTTAAGGCTTTTGAAAACTTGATGGTTGTTCTCTCTCAATAAAACGTTCCTTCTTTATAACAAAAACATGTAGATAATGTCGTGGTAAACTTTATTAACAGGAAATTATATGGCAAAAACAGTTTCATGAGAAAAAATGAAATATTTTTTAACATTTAGGGAAATAAATGCAGCTTTACTAATAGAATTTTAATTTAAAAAAATATATTTTGTTGAGGAACTTCAAAAATTGTTAGCACAACACAGAAAGTTCCTGCAAAAACAAAATTCATTAAATTTTGCGGTTGAAGTAGACTTGGCAAAGCTTTGTGTTGGCTATTACTGTAATACCTTAATTCATTTCGCTGTCAAACTTTTCCGGGTTTGGAAACTTGTACCGGATTTTCTCTCACAATAAATTTTATTCACCTTTTCATGTAATTTGTAATGAATTGCTTTTCTCAAAACAGCTATCAAGTTCTACGATAACAACGTTGTCGTAATAAACGACTGCAGTGGAAAGTTTTTAAAGTGGTAAAGCCAAATTATTTGCAGACTGAGACTTTGACATTGGTATGGTGTATGGGTGGGTATCAGGTTCTATTTATTTGAAATAGGTGTTCCAAATATCTAAAATCGTCAGGAAACTACCACGCTAAGGATTCTCCTGAAATATAAGTTTTAAGGTTTTGTTATTACGTATTTAATTTCCAGTTACACCTACATGTTTTCGTACATTCTGCTTTATTAAATTAAATGGCTCAATGTCCGTTCTACCTGTAATTACCGACTTTTGGTTGTCTGACTTTTTTTTATTGAATTTTGATTGCCTGATATTCTGGGATGCAGAGAATAACAGAAATTATATCCTATTTCCACGATACTCCTGTTGGATGTATAAACTCTCAGGTGGAAAGAAACAACCCCCTAAAATGTTGCAAAACAATTAATCGAATAAAGGAGGGCCCATATCACGTGATGTGCTAATGCAATATTTTAAACAGTAGTAGGATGTTATTTTTAATTTTAGACATGGTATTCTGGAAGGGTCGTGGGAAAAAATTTTCAAAACTGGTATGTAACCGCTCATTTTTTCATAATCAGTGTGCATTTTTATCGTCAATGCCATATTTTAGAGAGAAAAATTAACCCCAAACCTTTCCAGCAATATTTTGATCTTTACTTTGCAAATATGTGTCGACATTTTTTCAGTTGGATTATTTACGCTTCTTTTCTGATAATAGAGCCAAGATTATCAGTAGATAATAATCGGATTTGCCATTATGTGTGCATAAACAATGAGGCATTGCAGTAACAAAATAGTTTTACGTGCAGTTGCATAAATACATTCCTTCTTAAATGAACTTACTCTTCAACCGAAAAAATACTATTTATTGACTTATGTTATACATCAGAAGTGTTATATAAAATGCTAAGTACCGAAATATGGAGCCCAAATGTAGCTTTTCACATGAACTTTAACAATAACTGATGTAATTTTCAATAAAAATTTTGATTTCACACTTTATTAAAAGCTTAACTATAATAATAGTATATACACAACAACACGAAATTCCCTTAAACAAGTAGCTGAAGAAATACTTTTTATAATCCGATATTCTATTTCATTATTTCGGAGAATATTTAATTATCAAGTAGGCAATTTACAATGATCACTTCAAGTGCTTTATGAAAGCAACAGCAAATTTATCATAAGAGTGTTTGCCAAGTCCAAACATTTTATTGGGGTAAGGCGATCAATATAATTAAATGAACAGAATCCCGTTCGAATCATACTACAAGATGAATAAAATTTCTGCAAATACAACTCTCTCTCTTGTGCACATGTTCTTAATCCCTTACATTTTGCGAGATGAAAAAGGCTTTTAATTACAAGCTGACACGTACAAAATACATTCGCCATCGCGGTCAAGAAAACAAAGAGGATGTTAAATGTGCAGAGAATTCCAGAAGACAAAAAGACCAATTTAAGATTACTATCATGTTCTGGATTAAATTTAATAATAACACTACAAGAAACCGCCTGAACCAATGTCGAGCAAATGAGAAAAATACCAGTCAACCCCCATTTTCGAATTCGATTCATCAAATCACACATCAATTGAAGTCTTCTATATATTATCGTAATTACATACGTGTCTGTACGTTTGCACCTGCAAATATTCTGGAAATTAAGTATGTACGTTCGAAAACTGAGTGAGCAAATAATTAAAACATTTCCAATAGCAAATGGAAAGACACTAAAACATAAATGGTAGATTAGCGAGTTAACAATAAAAACAACTGGTTTCCCAATTATTCTCCAAATTTTATAGAGCCCTGAGAACAACCAAATACACACTCGTCTGCCTGGGTAACATTCAGGAAGCAGATATGACCCAAATAGTGTTGGTTTGCATGGGTTATTCCAATGCATGAAAAACAACGTGAAACATGTAAACAGTATACAGCATGGTACTAGCGAATAAGCTACAAGTACACTACAGCGTTCTCGCCCTGACATCTTTGGTGTTTTTCCCAATTTCGTAAGAAAATATTCCGATATCTGAATATGTGCATTGATATACGTTGAAATTTCTGCACCATGCTTTTGAACGATGTGCAGCCAACTCATGAAGAAAGAGACTGTCATAAATAAGCACATCGGAATGTAAACTTGATTCACAAAAGCGTCTTCCTTAATTTTGTTTTGATGTCCGTTTTTATCATGCAGTATTGTTTGAACTATTATTGAGCTAGCAAATAATAAAGCTATACAACGATTTCTTAGAATTTTACAGATTGCAATATGACAATTGCCAGAAGTCTTCATTCGTTTTGAAATTCCAACCCACTCCAACAAACCACCCATTGAAAACTTTTCCAGCGTTGTTGCAAACTTTATAAATGGGAAATGTTGGAGTAAAAACATTTTATTGAAAAAGAATAATCAGGAGACTCAGGAATTCTTAACGAAAGCCAATGGTATATTAATTCTGAACCAAAATATTTAATAGAATGATTTCCAATATTGGTGGCACAACACAAGTGACTCCTGAAACTGCAATACAGGATATTTGTTTATTTGTTTCGATCAGTCCAACCCTGTCTGGTTTTGGGAACGTGTTGGTAATTTTGTCTCAGTGTATATTTTTTACTGTTTTAACCAAAATTTTAGACAACTGTCTGCAGTGGACGTGAATTTTTTATATTGCTAGTAGTTGTTTCCCCAATTTTTTTGTTCACATGCTTTCTCAGAGCTTTGGTCACTATATGAAATATATGTAGTAATTTATACTTATAAACAATGATAGCATCACGACAAACTAGGGAACCTCACTAGTTGTTCATTGGGTTGAACCTTCATACTTGGATGGTAAATCCACATCATTTAAAATATACTTGGGTGCATTCATCTTTTGTGAATTGGCCTTTTGTTCAAAACTGTGGGCACTTCAGTGTGCTGACTTACAAACTCTGTTGGAGTAATGTTAGTAAAATCTAACGCATTTGAGATCAAAAACTTTGTAAATGATGTAAAAAGACGTTTTGATCACGTTTCCATTGTTTTTAACCTTCATCCAAAAATTCGATAGTTAAATTCTTCGAAAAAGTGAAGAAAAGGGACCTTATGGTTACCATGAAAATCCCATGTGAATTCCCATTTAAAAAATTCTGATCAGCGGGTTTTAAAACTTCTTAGGCTCATAATTCTGAACGCAATGCCTCTGCAAAAAAACATATATGCCACAAAGCATTCCCAATTAAGTGCATTATTTGCGCAACGTATGAAGGCATTCCACGATGAACACTACGTGAGTGCTACAAGTCAAACAATGTTTACGCAAAATTTAATTATTGTGAGAAAATGTAGGACAGGGAAATGATAACTTCAAATATACTTCAAACGATTTTGAGCTAGAATTAAAAATATTATCGTTTTGACCTACAACTATTTATGTTAGAGCGGCATAAAACTTCATAGATGGAAAATTCGTAACTGCTTGTTTGTTTATCAAATCCGTTTATCAATAGCTACATAATAATTTCTTCAAAACAGGGTAGTACGTTGAATATATTTGGTGTATGAAAATTGCCGTGGACTTATATGTACGTAGACATTATCAGAAGAGTTGAGCAGACTTTGACAACGCATATCTCAAAAACGACTTCGTCAATTGAGTTGGTCATTATATCCTTCGATAGCTTAGAAATAGGGCTTTGTAATGATGTGTTGTTCTTAGCAGCCGGCATGTGTTGTGGAAAATACTGGACTTTGATTTCCCAGCCACACATTTATACTTGGAACGAAACTTTTAAATAAAAGCCTGCCAGGTAATTTTTTCAGATTTGAAAAGCTATTTTGATGAACTAGGATTCTTTTTATGTGAAAACGTTTGACTGATGATGCAACATAGGTCCACTATTTTGAGGATGAGTGAACGAGACACTTATTACAATGGCTCCTGGCTGGCTTATAGCCGGCTTTACGCAAGCCTTGCTTTAAAAAAAGTTTATGCTATTTTTTTGGGACCGTATGCGACCTTTGTTGCCGGAGTTTTTCTTTGAGGGTGCTATGTCGACCAAACAAGCCTATTTTGACATCATCGGAAAGCTAAATACAGCTTACGTCAAAGAGCACTATCACATGCAATGCCTTGACTGAGTTTTCCATATTTATGGCATTTCGCATTTCGAAGATTCTCAAAGTAAAACTGATGCACATTTGAATAATTGAACATAATAACAATCTCTACAGTTACCCAGTTGTCCCATCTGACTACGTTTTGTTCTCCAAACTAAATTATTACATGCGTGGGAGGCGGTATTACTCCAAACACTTTTCCAGAACAAGTGAAAAATGTAAAACTCCATCACTTGGACATCAAGACCCAGTATTCTTCACAACACCCGCCTATTGATATGAGCAACACGTCATTACAAAGCCCTATTCTTAAACTATCAGAAGATTTTAAAACAAAGTTAATTTTTAAGTCGTATTAGAGATATGCGTTATCAAAGTCTGCTCATATTGTCTGATAATGCCTTCGTATTTATAATTGAAAGTACCAGAAGTCGGTATTTTAATTGGCTGTTTACCTAACATTGCAATATGTTATGTTTTTGATGTAATTTCCAGAAAAACAACATTGCTATAATTAATGACTTCAGTGAATAATATGTGCTTAGAGGTCATTCATTAATTCTAACATGGTATTCGTAGTTCATTCTAGTGGAAAATTGTTGGTATCCGATCATTACTGGTCTTGTTTATTTGATGTAATTGTGTCAAACTTCTGATATCTAAGGAGACACCACACTCTTAGGGAGTTCCATTAGTAAAACTTTCATTAAATGTTTTGCAAATATGTATTTAAACCTTATTAACAGTTATCTTGTTTTTAGTTTGTTGGTCAACATTTTTTCACAAAATATATACCAAAAGGTGAAATATGGTAAACACACAATAAAACAGGTCATTTTGAACCATGAAATACATCAAATCATCACTGTTTTTAGACTCCATGACTTCCAAATTACAAAATCAATATAACCGTGTGTTTTAAAACCTTTTATTTGTAACCCACATACGTCCTAATAACTCTCAAAGAGCTGAGTTACTATTATTATTTAGCCGGTAACATGTTAGCAGTAAGAAAAGTTGGAATAAAATTATTCAGTGGTTTACTGAGCCAAAAAAAAGAAGTAATTGCCCGCTTTCTGTAATTTTTTTTGTGATTCTCATTTCTCAACATGTTTGCTCTTAAGCCACGCCTCCTGTTAACACTTGAAGAAAATATTTAAAGTTCTTTTTGCTTGCTTTCATACACTATTATATGTCACTAGAAATTTAATACAACGAAACACTGAATTTTCTTGTTTATTTGAGTATTTAATTTTAAGTGATTTGCGTACAAGGCTATTCAGACTTTTGACGTAGAAAAGAAAAAAAATCATACTAACATCTGTCGATATCATCAGATGACGACAGTATCTAGTTTACTAAGAAAAAGCGTGTAAAAACATTAAACTACAAGTGGACCAGCTTGCAATGAGGTATGGTAATAGTAAAACAAATTGCTGAAGGTAAAGAGACCAATGCGGAAATATGTTGGTTCTGTGCATGTGCACTAAATATTTTTAAGTGAAAAATCCACTTTTTGTGCAGTGGCTTTCAGCAGTCTGTCCAGTGGACACATATACCTATAGAATCAAAATTTCCGTGTCCACTCAGATTTTTCGTGGAAAAACACGTTTTTGTCAACCGGAATAAATAGATTGTTGACTAGACATGTATACGCTAAAGCTCGTAGGTACTCTTACAGATCTTTTTAAATCTTATTTTGCAAATATTCGCCTGCAGTACAATAAGGTGGAATGTATTGATTCATCGGGATAGAGGTTTTATTTGTGAGTTTGTTTTCCATCTTTAAAATGCTATGATTTATTCTAGATAAATCATTGTAAGAGATTGGCGGAAATTAACATTGAAAGCAAAGCATAGTCACAAAGTTATCATATAAGTTAGCTGTGAACACATTACTTTTGAGTATGTATTTATAAATGAATTTACCTGCGTTTCCATAGTTATTCCTAATTTGCTGTCGCATGACAATGTGAATGTGGCAAACACTCAATTTGATTTTTCTTTGATTCCTTTATTTTACATGATTTACATGTAAGCTTATTCAATGTTTATGTCGCCTTTGACGTACAAAAGATAAAAATCAATCTTACGTGTACCGATATAATCTTGGTTGGCGCGTGTCTAATACATGCCAATAATTATGTGCCTAAATACACAAATAAGGTTGGTTGGAAGACGGATAAAATTAAAAATTCAAGTGTTTACAGCCTATTCCGGATTGAATATTTGGTTGTATGAGAAAGGGCGTGTTCGTGGGATTTAAAACATTGAAAATAAATGTTTTCAACCAACCACAGTTACACCAAAATTAGTAATTAGAGTAATTTCATATTATATATGTTTTCCATTTTTCTCTCCTCCCAAAATACACAAAATGACACGTGACGCTTGCTTCTAAACCAAGTGTAAAATTATTTAATATTGCGATCTTCTCAAGCAGTGACATTTATTGTTATAAATTCAATTAGTAAAGAGTCTCATTAGCAGGAAAAATAAATCCGCATAGTAAATACAGTAAAAGATTCGTTAAATTGACTGACTTACTTTTATTTTAAAATGTCGGTTTCCTGTCAAAAGATTCAAATCCATTTGAATCAACTACCATTTGATTCAGACATAATGATTCAATATACCAAATAATTCAATATGCCTTTTGAATCAATAGGTCATAAAATTCAATGATTTTTTGAATCAATGTCATTTTGAATCAAACTAACCCAAGAATCTAAATTATATGAATTCTTCAGTTATCCAAAATAAATTCATAATTTTTCGCATTCGTCATAAGTAAAATATACAATTACCAAGTTCATGCGTAAAGCCCAATTAAAAATTAAAAATCTATCTTGTAGCAGTTCTTTTAAAATCGAAACTTTCTATTCCTCTACTCAATTGAAGCTTCACTTAATTTGTGGCGATTAGTCTTCTCATATAGATTAAATAAATCCCATAAATACTTATCTACAAGATAGCTAGCGTTGCCTGCCTGTTAACTCGCGTTTGTACTGCATTAGCAAAATTTGTCATCTTAATAGCGTTTGTATCTTGCGTGTGATAACTTTTTAAATGAGAAAGGAAGTAAATGGAAAAGTCCTTAGAAGAATTCATTAAGATATTTTTTCAATTCTGACTTGGGCTTTACGCATGAGCTTGATATTTGTATAATTTTACTTATGACGAGTGCAAAGGATTATGAATTTATTGTGGACAACTGAAGAATTCATATAATTTATATTTTTGGGTTAGTTTGATTTAAAATGACATTGATTCAAAAAATCATTGAATCTCATGACCTATTGATTCAAAAAGCATATTGAATCATTTGGTATATTGACTCAATATGTCTGAATCAAATGGTTGTTGATTCAAATGGATTTGAATCTTTTGACCGAACACGAAAATGTCAATGTATTTTTTAACAAAACTGACAGGCTTCATCACGGTAATTACCAAGATGCAATGCCAAGATCATCGCAAATCTCGATTAAATATACATGTGTTAAGAATAAGGAGCAGTCACGATTTTCTTTGCTTTGACACGAAAGCTGATTCACAGAAAGGCCTTATTACATATTATTGTTACAATGGAAATGAAATTGCAAGCTGGGACAAGGTATACAAATGTAGGACCATGTAAACCGAGTTTGTTGCTTGCATAAACTTTGTATCAGCAAATGAATTCTGAAACTATGAAAAATGATTTGTGCTAAACCCAAAAAATATTTTTATTAACATAGCTTTAAAAATTACAAAAATATTTATTATTTAAGTATACAATTCATCAGGCGCGTCTTATGAAAGCAACAACAAATTAATCATTAGAGTGTTTGCAAAGTCTAAACATTTTATTGGGGTTAGGCGATCAATATAATTAAATGAGCAGAATCCAGTTCTTATCAACCTACATGACAAATAAAACTTTTGTAAATATATACTCCTTTTCCTTGTGCCATAATCGAGTGCGTTTAATTTCTCGGCACTAAGAAGATTTTTCAATGCTAGCTCGCATGTACAAAACACATTTGACATTGCTGTCAAAAACACAAAAAGTACTGTAAAGGTGCTAAGAACCTCTAAAGACAAAAACATTAATTTAAGATTACTATCATGTTTTGGATTAAATTTAATTACAGCGCTTCCAAAAACAGCTTGAGCTAATATACAACAAACTATTAAGCTTCCAGTCAAACCCCATTTTTGAATTCGATTCATTAAGTCACACATCAACTGAAGTCTTCTATACAACAATGTTACTACATATGTATCTGTAAATTTGCGCCTGCTAATATTCTGAAAAGTTAGTATATATGCTCGAAAACTTAGTGAACAAATTATTAAAACAATGCCAACGCCAAATGGAAAGACGCTAAAACAAAGATGATAAATTAGTGAGTTAACAATAAACAAAAATGGTTTTCCAATTATTCCCCAAAAGCTATAAAGCACTGAAAACAACCAATTAGACACTTGTGTTTCCGGATAGCACTCAAGAAGTAAATATGATCCAAATAACGTTGGTTTGCATGGTGTACTCCAATGCATGCAAAACAACGTAAAACAACTAAATGATATATAACATGGTGCTAGCATATAAGATAAAAGTACACTACAGCGTTCTCGC
>JAQIXX010007622.1:0-10572 GCA_034700605.1 Willowsia nigromaculata | reverse complement strand
CGTTTAGCAACATGGAATTCCCATTCCCATGGTTGGTACTGCTCCCATGATGGCCATTTGTTTGCTGTGCAGTAACACTTGTTCCCCCGCCACCCCTACTAGAGGCTCCACGGAGGAATCTGGTGAACCAATACGAGTGCTTCATTTTAGAGTCCGCCACCCCTCTAAAGTGCTCCCTTGGAGGTAACTCGTCCACTCCAGTTGCCTTCTTCTTTTGAGTTGTTAGGGACTTGTCCCTACTTTGTAACGTGTACGCTTTAGATTCCGGCATTCCTCACTATTTGCTTTGTTCTATTTTATTTACATATGCACTTCAACCGGGCCCATATAATATTTTCACTATCACAAGAAATAAATTTTGTCGCTACTTTCTTGTCTTTTGTCACTAGTCATTACATAAAGTTTATTGAGCTGCTTACTTTTATTATTGCATAAAATATGACAGGCAGATGATGGCAGTTATATGTTCATATAGGTTCAATTCCTTGAAAATATATTTCGACTCACATTCAGGCCATAATTTATTGACCAAAACAAAATTTTGCATGTCCCATTCTCCTTTTCACTATTGTACACGACGATTGAAGAACACGATGATAATACGCGGTCGTTGTTCATTTAATTACGTGCTGAGTGGTTCCGTGAATCTGTGTCAAACACTTTGACGTTTCAATATATCCTTCCAAAAAAACTACAATACAGTGAATGAAGATTTTTATTATAAATTGCATAGAACCGAAAAAATATATATACTCGCTCACATACAACAACAACTAATGCCTAAAAATGACGAGTATGGTTAGGTTGATCATCAGGTAAAAACTATGTCATTTATAAACTTCATCATTTCTTTAAAAGACCTGCACGCACATTTCATTTACGTGCATGCAAACGCTCAACAAGAAAAAAAACTTGAAAGTAATAAAACACTCCTCCTGGTTTGGCAATGTGAATAAAAATTTTGAGATGTGAATTAAAAATACTGGCATGCTCAATACACTCACCCACAGAACAAACAGTACATGGAGCACAAACAACTTATTTATAGATGCTCGTCAGAAAGATCAACTTCCAAAAATGTAGACTTTCACAATTTACAATGAACAACATTCACCTCTCTCTATGATAGTATGGCTTTTTTTGATGCTACTCTTTGGTCTTTGTTTTTGAGCATTTAAACTGAATCTTATGGTCATATGGTCACCCATTCACCATAACACATTTAAAAATTCACACATGCCAACCATAATAATTCTTTCTCGTCTAGTTTGTGAACTGAAGGGGAACGACAGCAAGAAACACTATCCAAGAAATCACCTTCATTCAACCAGCATTCTTCATAGTCATACAATAAATTCTATATAACCACTTTCAAGTGGTCAAGACCGACGAATTCCATTCTTTCATCCAACAGATCCAACATTCAGCACTAACCACAAAAACTTTTAACCATAAGAACATACCCAAAATATGATAATATGATATGATAAAATTTATTTAGTATGAAATGACTTGCTCATATCAGAGTGTACCAACTAAACAATTTATTTTGTATGTTTTTATTATATCATTATCATTATCATGGTCATTATCCTCATGATGAGGTACACAGGCTTCTGAGTTCATTTGCTTTTCTCTGTGGCGACAGCTGCTGTTCCATTATTACCACATTTCCTTCCAGCGACCACTTGTACTTCTGCTTCTTTAATTTCCACTAATATTCACTTTAGTAGTAGCTTTAGTATAGAATCTCCGTCTTGCTTCCCTGACTTCATTCAAACCAATTAAATGGTTGGTTTTGGTTCTTAAAAGATAACACTTGATATTTTTACTTTTATCATCTTCTCATGTTCTCGTAATCGCATCTACCCCTACAAACAATCAGCAGACCACTTGTTGTTCCACTCACAACTGTGTTTTTGTGTTAAAATTTTTCTACCATTTTATCACTTTTCTACCTATATATTCTACCTACCTAACACGTTGAAATTTGGATACGGTCATCATCATCGCGGTAAGGAATACTCATATCTGTGGATACATAAAAAAATTTCAAACAAGGGACTCTCTTCATTTCGTTTACTGCTCACTATAAAACAACAGCAAAGTAGTTTTTTTGTGATAATGATAAAAAAATGATCGACATTGACAGATAAGTAGACAATAGTCAAGCTTATTCAGCGAAAAATATACCAGCGTTAGTAATAACTTAAGCGGATTGCTTCAAGAAAGAGGAAAACTGATTTTCTTCATTATGATCAGTAAAGACGTAAGTGTAACGAAGAGATGAACACAACATTCATAAAAGTGACAAAAACTGGACTTAAAATTCATTCATGAAGTACAAGATTCAAGAAGTATCTTCTACAAGAGTTTGGCAGTTGCTAAAGTCTCTGATTTTCTAAGCTGGCTGGTTTCTTTTATAGAATTTAATAGCATGAAACTCTCCCACTCTTTTTAATTCTCATTTCAATGTCAATCTTGCTCATTAATGTCTTGCTTATTTCAGCGACATGGTGAAAAGACTTAGAATAAAGAAAAGAAAAGGTTATCAAGTCTGTTTGACGAATCAAGAAAGAAACTTATTGGTTGATGTTTATGATATGATGAATAAATTTTTAATATTATACTTTTGCCTTGGGGTCTAATTTTAATAACTTTAAATATTAAAACTATGTAGCTACGCTTTAATAATTCAATAAAAAGAACTGCACATAGTTGTACCTTCTAGGAAGTACCTACTTACGTCGGGTTTTACTGATGCTCAAATTTTGACTTTCGCGATAACAAGTTGTAGATAAAGATATTTCTGCTTCTCATAGTTTGCGTTCTCTCATAATATGCAAAATATTATGAGCCAAAAAATCCTTTAATGCCTCTGGGAGACAAAAATTTACAGTTTACTGATTCCATCCGCATGTCTATCTAACTAAACTTGAAGGAAGTCAGGGTTGCACATGCACACTAAAACATCGGCTATTATTATATGATTTGACTCTAGTGGAATCGAAAGTTTAAAATAATATAATAATCTACTTTTTTGACGCAGACTTCACAGACATATACCATAACTCTGAGTAACTCTGTGCATCTATGTATTTACCTACATAATATTTTATACAAGTCATACACATGAATTCACTGACTCATTTAACCTCATGTTCATACGTTGATATCACAAGTATGCACTTTATAACTGCTAGTATAGACATACCTCCCATCCCAAGTTTCTACATGCAAATACGATTATAACCTTCCCCGAACAATGATCAAAAATAAATATTTGAAGTTTGAACGGAAGTTTAGAAATAGCTTAAATTTATGAAGGTTGTAATTAATATTTTTCGATGCTAAAAACGGCCCATAATGTTATTGACGCTGTGAAATTGTCAATACTGTCAACACAGTGATGATCTACCATCATTATTGGAATATTGCAATTTTGCATGTATATTTTTCTCATGTTTCCTTTGTACCACAAATCTGACGCAATAATCCGCCGATACCCCTACTGCAAAGATAGTTCCCTAAACGTATTGTTTCATTTTCATCGTTCCATGAGGAAGGAAAATTGAATGAGGGGCAGGAAAATATGGGAAAACCAGAAAAGTTGTGGTTTTCCCATATAAAACCAGACGACATAAACCATTGCACCATATAGAATTGCACCACTTCCTTGAATATTTTTTTCGGATGCAATATGATGATCAATCTGCTATCGTATTTTATTACTGTTTTCTATCTACACAAACCCTGCGTGTCACCTTCAGGATGATGGTAGCAAGTCAACAAGGGTTTAAGGTCATCCTGTTGTGCTGTAGAAGGTTGTAAGGTTCCTTTGTTGTTGTCTCTTTCTCCAGAAGCGAAACTCTGGGTGGGTACCATAAAATCTGAAATAGACGCCCCGGCGTGTACGGACTAAAAAGTTGACGGAGTAAATAGACGCCCCCCTTTTTTACGTGCCTCCCCTCCCAATAGACGCCCCCTCAAACAAATTTCTGAGAAGTGTCGCATGTACTACAGAACATATCTGTGCATTTAAATGACCACAAAATACAGTATCTGATCTTTTTTCCTGTAGATGTGCAGTTTGAACACAGAGAACATGAAATATTACACAGAAATCGTAGTTTTTGTCTATAATTTGTACATTATGAGGAAGATATTTTGAAAATTTTCAAGAACAAAACGTTGACGGAGTAAATAGACGACCCCCAATTACGCGCCTCTATTTAATAAACGCCCCGGCGTCTACGCATGAAAAATTCGATATTGCACGTAGACGCCGGGGTGTCTATTTCAGATTTTACGGTATATATATACCTTACTAATAGTTACTATGTATCACTCAGTATGGAGCACTACATAATACATACATAGACATTCAATGTACTCATGTTAAAGCTTGACGGAGGAACGACAGGAAAATGTCCAGTTCAATTGTTTAGATTGAAGGAAAGATCCGTGCTTAGGTCCAAAGTCAACATTTATTAGTGGTAAAGTTGATTTTTATACATTTTCCATGAACTTTCAGTGTCCTCAATTCGCTCTTTTGTCATACCTGATTTAGGTGAAGGAGACTACTTTTTAGACAATTAATAGATGTGTCATGTGCAAGTTTACTGTACTTGCTGATGTCGTTCTCGAGAAACAACAAAATGAGATGAGGATACCCAAAAAACAAACGTAATAATGAGTTGTCCTCCGTCTTTGCAGATAAATATATATAACGTATCAACTATCAAGAGAGCGATCATCATCGGCTTTTCACGCGCTTCTGTGTGCCAGATTTTCTATTTTCTCTCTCGTATGGATTCGATTGATATGATGGTAATCTCGATTCCTTCAAGGAATTAGCACCAGTAATTGTTGACCACGTCACTCCTCCTTCTTCATCTTCACTTCCTTCTTCATTAAATAAAAATAATAAAATTTGTTGTATGAATATAATGAAGGTAAGTTTGCCGAGTATTCCGCTGCATGCTGGCAGTTGTTGGCATGTTCTCATCTCTCACATAAACTAACCTACACGCATAAATAAAAGTTTATGAAGATGAAGCTCAAGTAGTGCCTTGACATTGTGATATGCACACTGACGATTTAGAAACGAAGAAAACTTTTAAAACTGTAATGACGTCGGCGATAAGAAATCGTGCAACATAATAATCCGAAAACTAAAAATGATATATTTTACCAACCCAACAAAATTCAAGTCAGTAGCCAAACTTTTTTGGTCTCATTTCCCCTCATTTCTTGAACGTTCATACTGCTGTATAAATTATGTGGACTGCACACATGTGGTGGTTTTTAGTTTTCTTTATTGTCCAACTCGAAAATAGACCTTTTTCATCTCTTATCATCGGAAATAGTGGCAGAGCTTTTTTTAGAGCAAACAACCATTTTTATTGTTCTTTATTCTCTTCCTCTGCTCATGTGCATCATATAACTTCATATCATCATCACTTTATTACGTCGTCAATTTCCATCTTGCTCCGTGTGTGACGGACGAGGATGAAGGCTTTTGCTGATTTGTTCACAAAATTGTGTGATATGTGGCATAACATATGAAAACAAAGTGGTACAAACGAAGAGTCTCACAAGCTAAGACAAAGTAGGGGGCATTGTGCAATAAAAATGCAGTAGGTGAGCCCTCAAGGTCTGGCCCTCGAGGACCACATCCTCAGACAGCAATGAAAAACCTGTGCCGTGTACTATTCCTTAGCTCACTACGACTACGCGTTTACTTATTCTCAAATTTATTTATTACTTAATTTTTGTCCATTCAGAATCCTCTAGCAAACCCTTCCAAAAAAATGAGTTCTCACCCACTTGAACTTTCTCTCCCACCTTATCCCTCCCTTCCACCTTCCTTCTCCATTTTCAATACAAATATCTCTCGTTACCTTGTATGAAAATATCTTGAATGAATTTATACAATTTACAGACATCCATTCTTACCATAATTTAGCTTGTCTGGAATAAATCACGAGGAAACCTTTGAATTGCGCACTTTGAACAAGCAAGTTTTCCAGAATGACACCAACTCTAATTTTATCCATCTACTATTTCTATCCATCACCTCATTTGTAGCATAACTATAACCATGCAAAATGTCCACTTTGTTACTCATTAAAAGTGACTTTTCCACCAAAACGAATGTTAACTGATTCACCTTCGCTACCAAGAAACTTTATAAACTCTGTAATTCCACCGTATCTCTAATGATTATTGCTTTAGACTTAATGGACTTTGAAGTTAGAAGTGGAAATTTGTAAGTTATGATGACGATTATTAAGAGATGAAGGATTTCACATGTGAGCATAACCAACTGCAACTCTCACATCAATATCAATATTACCGATGCACAAACTTTCTCACTTTATCATAGACACACAGCAAAGTGGACTGTTCGCTATATCCCTTCTTCTTCTGTCAAATTTAACAATCAAAAATGACTGCGATGTCCTTTCTGCAATTGACAGGGCTAACTACTGCTGCACCGCTTCTCCTACACTCCTGCATGCAACAAACTCCATCATCAGCGAGTGTGAATCCTGAGCAAAACCTGAATGTAAACTGATGAATACCCATACAACTACGGCCCGTGAAGAGGACTAAATACAAAACTTGGCCTAAACTTGTTACATTGTGATTATTATTGTGTGGGTGATCGTTAACTACGTTATTACAAGTAAAGGGGTATAATATTATAGGTACGCATTTAATATGCACATTTACGCTGGCTGCTATTACGATCATTGCATTTTATATTGCATTCTCTGAGCAAAGAGCAGGCGGATGGACGGATGAGGGCTTTATTATAACGCTGCGGCTGATCATCTCTCTGATAAGTAGTACGTATGTGATCTCTGTAAACACGATGAATATATATGTACAAGGTGCATTTCTGCGTGTGTTTATGCGTATTTGTGTGTAGAAGTTAACAAACGCGAAGGAATGGTGATGGTGACATTATCGTTCATTTCGTCTATTAAAGAGAATATGAATGTAACTAACATTACATACCTACACACATATTATACAGGAGATATTGTTATTACGATTGTCTTCTATGAACGTGTAGATCTTGAGATGTTTCTAATCAAGAGTAATCATATTGTGCATTGCAACAGTTGTTGTAGGTGTAGTTAAACTTGGTTATAGGATGTATTCAGGATGCTTCATGTCCGCAAGTAGCAAATAAAATGAGTCCAATGTTGTTCCTGGTGCGTACAAAGTGTTTCACGATTTTTTCAACTTGCATCCATGTGTTTTGCAGATTACATGTTCTTTGCTAACTATAACTTGTGCATGTAAACTTGTCATGAAAATTATAAAAATTGGGGATATGCAATGCATGAAGCTTATGTAAGTATCACACTCACCAACACAGTTTTCTGTCTGGTTTTGATGATTTCTTTCCTGCATCAATTCTTTTTCTTCCTCCCATTGAATTGCGTTACATAAAGTGAATGCAATGCGATTCGAATTGTAATGGTAATGATAATAGCAAAGAATGATGATTATCATCCCGACCATCATCCGAAAAACAAATTCGCTTGAATGTGTATGATTTTCTGGTTTATTTGAGCATTTACTCCTATCACGGTTGACTCATCAATGAATGTTTATTTAATGCTTTTTACGTAAGTCGTGCTACTTTTTTGGTCTATGTGTCTTCGTCTGAGCTGCCCTTTTAATTGTTTTTGCTTAGAATTTTGCATATTGATTTACTGGCTACTTTGACTAAAAAGTCGGAATTGCGCAAGTAGCATAAAAATATCTATTCTACCTTCGCCAAGGTCCAGTCCCGATTGTTTGCATTTGTTCGGAATGGGGACGATGAGACCAGCTTATCGAGAATTGTCGTATATCTTTGATATTATTTGATTTGATAAAAAATAGAATATCAAATACGCTTCAGTGTAGGCAGTGAAATTCCTACACGGTAGCTACATAATATGCTCATTGGTAAAAGAAGCAAGCTGAATGGGCAGGTATTTTTATACATTTTTTTGTCAAACCTGATGTTATTATTTTTATCCTAACCATATTTTTCTCTTATCCGAGTAAATCGTGCGAGTTTAGAAAAAAGAAAACCAAAGGATTTCATTTTAATTTAATTTCATTACACATGACAATATTATATGCTCAGTAGTAAGGAAATTTTAAACGGTTCTTAAAAGCATGCAAACATTAATATTTCCTTATAAGCTTGTGGCAATTGTAAACATGTTAAAAAGTGATGGCAGAAGCGCAGAAGGTGGGGAAGATGGTTAAAGCAGGTAATAGGTACAAATATCATATGAACTAAATTCTTTATGGAGCGGATAGAAAAGAATAGAAAATGTGCTCTTGAAATCTCAAGAGAGCTTTTAGCCGTTCTACTGTGCTATATTGCCG
Source organism: Willowsia nigromaculata (assembly GCA_034700605.1). Classification (NCBI taxonomy): domain Eukaryota; kingdom Metazoa; phylum Arthropoda; class Collembola; order Entomobryomorpha; family Entomobryidae; genus Willowsia; species Willowsia nigromaculata. The sequence goes on along the minus strand of JAQIXX010007622.1, from coordinate 2,169 downwards.
TCATATACAGAAGAACGGAGATGCCGATGATGATAATAATTTGTGTGATGGTGTAAGGAGAGCGAGAAAGTGAGCCAATTGGCGTTGTAAAAATTTAATCGATTAACTTCTAATTCACACTTAGTTTCAGAATTATCATATCACCATCATTATTATTATTATTACAACTTAGGAGCAAGGAGCATTCACGCGGCGTAGAGAGAGTTTGCTAAAGCAAACAGTTTGGTAGCAGTAGTGATGATGATAATGCTTTCGTTTTTTCAGCTTTTGAAAAGGTAAATGTCCATTGCAGCAGTAACACCAGTCAAATTCATTAAAACATGCAATCATGATTCATGCATGATGCATAATAATATAGGTAGGTAGGTACCGACGTAGAATAGGTACATAGATTTGATAATTTTGCATGCTCAACAGTGATGATGAACCGTCATACCTAGCGCATGTAGGAGGTTGTAAAACTAAACTAAACTAAAACAGATATGGTAGAATAGAAAGAGAAAGGAGAAAATATTTTAATAAATTTTAATCATGGTAATAAGGACGAGGAGACAAATGAAATATCGTTATGATATTGCAGTTACTGCCGCTGCTGCAGTGTTTCTTTCCCTTTGGCGGTGGTGGATTAACTAGTAATGTGCAAGTGGTACATGCTGTACATAGCGGTGCGCTGCTGCTGTCTTGGTCTTTCTCGCTTTGGTTCGGCTTTCCTAACCTTTTCCGTATACGTAAATTTATTGCCCTATTCAGCTTCTCTGATTATATATGCACGTAGTACGTTCTAATCAGCTTTTAATGTTGATTTCAACTGAAATGGAAGCTCTTGCAAGGCATCGGTGTAATAAAATATTCTTTTTTCCCTCTCAAGTCAATAGGTGAATAGGTAGTTTGAATGGTGGAAGATATTCTTTGAGATTTTGCATCATAGGATGCTAAACATCTACAACTCTCATTTTTACGGTCTCAGCCGATGCAATGTCCAAACTTCTCTGCCAATTTACAACTTCCTTTTCTGTGTTCGCTGCACAGAAGAGTATCTGTCTTTCTCGTTACTCGCATATCGATGGAGCAATGGAGGAATGCTACTTGCTAATTTTGAGGATGCTGCTGAACACTTATCATTAGTAGTAAAAATTTAATGTAGTAATAATACCTTTTACACTCATCTTTTCATTTGCTACATCCATCCCATTAAACAGAGGCTCTTACATTTACACAGATATACCACATCTTCCCCAGTATAAATTAAGCAACTTTCAGATTTATGTAATGTTTTACCACTCCGAAAAATTGAGCTTGTCAAAACACATGCCAACTAGTAATAGGGTTTTCTTATTTCTTATTATATGTTTTAGGTATCATAATAATATGTATGTTTTGTCGTTGTTGCTGTTCTGCTGCAGTGGAAAATGAGGTTTGCCTAGTATCTTGTATCCATCTACCTATTCGCTAGTATACCACTAGAATCTTACTTTCTAAGTGTGTAAGTGGCAAAATAAATGGTTCACTTTGCACTCACTACTCATCAACATCATCAATCTCAAACCGACAGAAACATTCATTGATACAACTACCATCACCGTTCCTCTTTGTTTACGTCTAGATATACTCTATTACCACCAACACTACACCAGCAGTGCCACTTATTGTACGCATCTGCTTCCTACAACTGCTTCTACTTTTACCAAAGATAACTTTCAGCTCAGTGATTCATTCATTCATCAACTAATTGTTAGTAAATATACAAACGTGTAGTGATACAAAAATGAGCATGTGTTAGGAATGCATGTACATGTAACACTTTTTTACTCCTCGTTGTTTGTTTTACCAAAACTTTTTTTTGATTCTGAAGAGGAATATACGAGGAAAACTATAAAAAGCTATGTGGGTATTTTTTCAATCAGATATTTTAGCTGCCTTTTCCTCAAATGATTATATTCCGTGTTAACCGTAGACGCGTTTATTCTTTTTTTTTGCTGTAAAAACATTTTTTTTACTTTTTTAAACACTTTTCTAAAACAGGAAATTCTCTGCTCAGAGAAATGAGGCTACGACTACACAAGAAACCGTTAGAAAAAATGAGACAAAATAATTCAGTGAAATCGAGGACTTTCATGCTTCTGTGTTGTAATACATGCTCAGTGTATTTAATTTGCAGAAAGTTCACAT
>JAQIXX010007621.1:0-10573 GCA_034700605.1 Willowsia nigromaculata | reverse complement strand
TTTCGATTTTTCTGCACGAGGAGCTAAAAACGGCAAAAAAGGGTGCAAACCCCGCCAAAAAAGGGTGCTTATTCGGCCTATGCCTTTAAAAATGAAATATTTCTAGTTAGGCTAAAACCTTGCCTTTATCGTAATAAATCAGGAATCGAGGTTGATAATAAAAGACTATAGTTTCCTGCTTTTGTAAAACAAAATAATGTACATCATTTTTCTAAATATTATAAAATGGCTTAGAAGTATTATTACTACTGCAAAGCTTGATGAAAGTATATAACAACATATTGCAAGCCTTGTAGCATGACGATCTCTCATTCTTTCTCAATTTCACATTCATTTGTCCCCCTGAATAATTGTTTATACTAACAAATTTTATACGAACACTAACTCCACTCCAGGTTTTTATATATTATTAATTTGTATGTACCATTCTGCTGTGATATACAAGGCAATATGATTCATAAGTTTACACTACAAAATGTTGCTGCACAAATGAAGAGCCATCTAATCTAGATAATTTTATTTGCTCCAAAACACATTAGTCTCCCTGTCTGGCATTTGAAAAACAATAAGTCCGTATGTAATCACTAGACCAATAGTCTGAAATAACATATTAATGAGAACACCATTATTATGAATACCTTGAAAAGTATAACTTTTGACCGTATTATAAAATTACATAAAACAAATTTTGCATGTCGCGTTTACCGTTCCAAGAAACTTTTTCGTAAATATAAAAAACGAGCATTCAATACCAATCGGTTCGGAATCAATTTCCTGGGCAAGTGCAAGTAGGCTCAACTGATGTTTATTCTCTGGATCTGTTTGGTACTCCCAACGATGAAATGAAATGTACTTTCGTAAGCACCTATCCACCTGCAAAACCACGAACCGATAATCTTGTTTATTCTCTCCTTGCATGCATGAGTTTGCAAACACATAAAAAATGAAGATACACCTTGCTATGAAAACTAGCAGCTTGATATAACGCTATGCTAATAATACACATGTAGGTAAGCAAAAAGTACCGACCCAAGTCGTCAAAGACATTTGCTGTCAATAATATTATTGGAAGTTGTGAAAAGAATGCGAGAACACAAAGATAATAACATAAAATAAAATCTCCAAATATTGATGTTAAATTTGACAACATTCTTCTTAGCTTCAAAACCTCGTTAATTGCCTATAAATTAAAAAAATATTGAGCAAATTATTTGATAAACACGTACGTAATTACCTTTGCCTAACATAAAACAATTATCAAGTTCATATGATACCTTCACAATATTTCCGTAGCTTTGTTCGATTGCAGGAATGAAACACTTTTTAGCCAAATCACACATTACAAAAGAAATGATTAGCATAAGGTGCATCATAATGTTGAAAAAAATAAAACACTGCGAGAAAATTATCAATCCAACATAATGTAAAGATGAATCGGACAGCTCAGTTCTAAAAACACGAGCAAAGTTCCAACCAAGACACCTATTTATCAACATAAAGAGTTTTTCAAGTGTCCCGTAAACTATTGCAAGTCTGCTTTCCCCAAGTGGAGATATCCCGTCATGAAAAAGGCATGTAATGTAGGTGCTGATGCATATCGAAAATACCTATAAAAATATGCATGTCAACAATTAATCTTTCAAGATCACGTACTTATGAATTAAATTTTGACTCGAGTTTGTTTATGGAAACGCTGAATACCATTAAACGAGATTTGTTTATGTAAGAAGTATCCCTTGAAATGCTGCAAAGATTCATCAAATGTGCAATTTTTTCGTAGTTCATGAAGAATCCTTTAAGAGCAAATAGATATGCAAGCGTATTGCACATATAACTGGCAGCAAAAAAGGCTGTGGTAATGTCTCGTTTTTTGATTATAAAAGTTTCAAGTGTTTTGTATAGCAAGATGAGAGAAATAATAACGGTCGCTCCCTGAACAAAAGCTGATGTAACCTTACAAAATGTACAGTTAATAAAAACAATAAGCTGTTTAATGAAAATGGTTGAAATATAGTGAAACATTTATAATTTTATAATTTACCTTTCTGAGTCTAGAAGAAACAGGTACGTAGTATTTGTTCGTGTTACCGTCTATTTTTATTTTGAAAGGAATAAGAAGGAAAAACGACAAGAAGTTGATGAAAGCTTCAAGGTAAGGACAACGTTTTTCAAACTTGACTTCGTCACATACTGGTCCAAAATACTGTATTGGAATGCTAACTGGCGTACCTAGATCCATTTTCTTTGAGCTATAGCTTTCAAGTGTTTCTTTTAGTTGCATAATGTCTCATCTATTTTCAATAGATGAAGAGATAAACTACTAACAGATTGAGAACCTGCATTACCATTTACTTTCGTAATTTGAACAGGCCGTACATTTTGTTTGCTACCAGACCCTTCATTTCTAGCAGATTATATTTGACAAGCAGGGCGTGGCTCATTTTTTGGAGAACAAACATTTACTTTCACTAATTAGATAGTATTGTTCAGAACGTTCTACAGTTATTGAATAACAAAGTGTTAGAAATTAAAGCATGTTGTATAAGAGGTAAAATTTGTGTTATGTTAAACCATGTTCCAGTCAACATTTAGATTAGATGTAGATTAGCTTATTTCTACCTTTATGCAAGCTAATACTTGCTCTAAGCTCACTTGCGCTTGTTTGTTTGTCTGAAAGTGCATAGGGAAATTAGTAGTGTATCACTAATTAACACACTTCTCACAATGTCCACAAAGTTTTAACATTAAAAATATGGAAAAAATTGCAAGCATGAAAAACTCATTCGCGATATTCATTTTCCCGATTGTAGTCTTTTAAACCATGATCCATTTATTAATGCATAACCTGAATACTCGGCCAAGACAATCCAAATTGGGTTAATCTTTGTAAATTGCACAATTGGAACAATTTACAGAGTAAAACAGAATTTCAATTTCATCAACGATTTGATCGACAACAAATCAGGTTCAAAAATCATATAAGTTCCTGCATATCATGTAATCAAAGTGACAATAAGCAATAGTTCTAAAGAATGCTTACGGAGAGAGGGAGTGCGAAATATTCATTCAAATAGTCAAGGAAGTATTACGTACGGGCATTGTACAAGGTAGATATCATATAACAGTTACACGGTAACAATCGTTGATTACCTCGCGTATAGTGTGTGCTATAAAAAATATTATGCTCTTAGATGAAGTAATATACCAAGCACCACTGTGAATTTTTAAATAGGAACACGTTTTTGTACAAAAGTGCAAGAGTGAGCAGTACGTACATGCAAATGTTTTAAAGAACCCAATTGTTTACATTTCCAAGAATTTAAAAAGCCAAGCATTGTATCTAAATTCTTAATAATTCATAATTCTAATCAAATAAATGTATAAATACAAGAGACATCCAGGGATAAATGCCTCATATAGTTTTCAAAATACTGTCAGATTAGTATTATCATTCAGAAAATTGTACGGTCAGGTGGTTAATGATCTAATAAATTGTTGTACTTTTTACAATACATATGGCTTATTTTGATATTCCAAAAGTTTAGACATAACATTTGCACCTGTTGGCTCCTACTTTGTCCGTATATTAGTCCATAAATCTCAAATATTCTCTGGAAATAAATTTTTAGTGTATTATTTTTTTATTAAAGATTTTATTATCATATCATATTATATCAGTTTCTATTTCCAAAGGTTTAGACATAGCTTTTGCACCACTTAGCTCCAACCTTGGCCGAGCGATAATCAATAAACTTCAGAAATTCTGAAAAAGAAAAATGATAGTTCATATCCGCAAGTAATTAAGAATTCCATAGAATGTATAGTATAAATTGATCATTACTTTGCACATTTGCATAAAGTGCGACAGTGTGACTGTAATCCCATGTTTCATAGTCATAATTATCCTGTCCTGAAAACCACACCATTTCTTTTGTTTTTCATGCTCAAAAATTTCCATAATATTTTGAAATTTTCATCAACATACCAAAGCTAACAACTCCAACCTGAGTCCAATATCCATTTTCTGAACGTATTGCTAAGGGCCCTCCACTATCTCCTTGTGAAGAATCTCTGGACCGGTTAAAGAAACCCGCACACAGCATTGTGTCTCTTAGTATACTAGGTGACCTTTTGGAACATTCCTCCAATGGTAAAATCGGTTTTACAAGCTTTTGCAATTTGTCTGCAAGGAACCAATCATCTGGATTTAAACTATCTCCAGTAATACCCCATCCAGCAACAGTCGCATTTTTGCCAACAACATTTATTGGTTTTCCTTCCCGAGGCAAGCAAATGGGACGGATATCTAATGGCTTAGCTTCCCCGTGCTTCTTGGCATTCGAGAAATGCAAAGGTTTATCTATCACGACCAGGGCCAAATCATAATCAGTGAGACCTAAAAGTTGACCTACTGCATAGTCTCTCAGGAAGAATACTTTTTTTGCTGAAACACTTAGTCTGTTGGGATCGGCATTGTCATTACTATCGTGTAATCTGTAGTATATCGTGATATTTTCGGTAATCCACTCATTTGATTCGTGCTCCATCAGACGTCCGTACTACACAATGAGCAGCAGTAAGAATCATCATGTCGTTGATGATTGAACCTCCACAGACAAAAGTGCCCTCATATGGTTCTCCAAGTTGGTTTATTGATGTTCCAACAAAAAAAATTATCCACGGAAACTCATATGCTCTTGCTTCCTCTCCACCTACAATCCGAGATTGTTCGGCTGAATTTTCATAGTTGTGCAGTCCACAAACTGAAGTGTACAAAATAGTTTGCAAAAGATATATTTGTAGCAATTTGAAAGGTTTTTACAACAATATATTATATTTCTTACCACAATCAAGACTCTCATCGCGTTCTATCGGTGGTCCAACCTCCCATACGTATTTCCTTTTCCTTCCATTCTTGAAGTCTGTATTTCTCTCATCTTCAGTCAATCGAACACTTGGAGTTTCACACCATTCGGCTCCTACTTGGTTCGCATAGTATTCCAAATATGGTATCCATGGAAATATATTGGAAAAATATATAGTGTCAATATTAATATTCTCAAGAGATTTTATTTTTGATGCGAGTCCCATTACAAAAACAGTTTTATCAGAAGTGAATCCTGTTCCATCTACTTTCCCGTCATCAGCCAACACCAATGGCCCTCCGGTTGCGGTCGGAGAAGTCAGTTTGGTTTGAACACATAATGTTTCATTGGTAGAAAATCCATTCATCCTAGTATCTTTATCACATGTCTTACCCGGAAGCACAAGCACATTTCCAACTACTCGCACCTCGACAGTTGGGTCTGTCTCCAACTTACCGCCTGTACCATATTAGTAGCCTTTAAAGCCTCTAGGTTCATAAGGCGCACTTAAATGTGGTACACATAATGGCGAACTTTCTTCAATATTCCATTCATTCGCCATTACAATTATAGCAACATCATCATCAGGTTGAGGCAATTTACTTATTTCGTTGCGGATCCATTTTTTGCTATATATTACTTCTTTTGCAGGAATAAGGTATTCTGGTTTATTAAATGGGTCTGCAGGTAGCACCGACAAACGGATTTCCTCTTTTTGTGCGAGAGACCTTTCAAAGTATTTTGGCTGCGGATCCCACAATTCATAGACTCCAATTTTAGCATCACTAACTCTCAAGCATGTGTAAGAGGTCAGTACCATTTTCGTATTGATAATTGTTCCCATGCAGCTCCGTATAAGACTATTGGAACTATCGAACACAAACACAATAATGATCCAAGGCGGGGGAATATCGGGATCAGAATGAGTTCCGCATACTAGAATTATAATCAAATAATAAATGTGAACTCTAAAATAGTATACGATACATTATACAACTAGTGTTTTATAAACCATACCACAACTTTGCATCTCTCTTTTCGATATTTGCATATCCCAAGGTTCTTTCAAGGAGGCGGACTTGATATAGTTCGAAAAAATGCATGCGTAAGTTTTTGCGTTCAAAAATACACAAATATGAAGAATTCCTGTAGCCAATACATTTACGTTGAGAGTGTTCAAGAAAATCATAATTTAGAAAAGCAATTTTTCCTCGTTGAAAACAAAAAACCTGAAATCAAAAATAATTTATGTTTTGTGTAATAATTTGTGTAATTAATGAAGCGACATAAGCCTGTAATAGATGGCTTTAGACTAGTTTTTTCTCTTTACTGACGCCACCAAATGAGGTAAGCTTACATGAAGGCTTCAAAATATATAATCGTTAAATGATGATGCTTGATTCCTGGAAATGTTAATGCCATTTGGAAACTTGATAATGTATTTCTAAGAATGATTTATATTGAATGAGTCTACTGAATTTGGGCTCTAAGTATATAAGTGTAGCAAAACTTAAACTCGGGATAAATGGAGTTGCCTCATAAGCAAATAAAAAGCGTACTGGATAACGCTAACAAGTTGTCATGACTACGTACTCAAAACATGATCATTCATTTTTCATATTTGCCTGAACTGTTTTTATCCAATTATTATGATGGCACGAAACAATTGAAGCAATGATGGGGTTGTTTTTTTTTAGATAAAAGATATTCTGATATTTTTCTGATATTCCAATTCTTACCTTACAAGCATTGGATAAAGTCAAGAATGTTTTAGATATCTGGTTCCTATGATGCTATATCGTAACACTGAACATATTTAATGTTAGTTTCAATTTTGTAAAATTCCCTAGTGAATCTCGATTTATAAAATTTTAGCTTTGGACTGCATTTTTAAGAAACATAGGCTACACGCTCGTCAGTGGGTTTATGAATATTACCTTTGCTGAATCGTTGCGAATATGATAGTTCAGTTCATTGCTTAAAATTAACTTATAAATTTGCAGCTTCTGGTATGCTTAAATTGAGTAAAATCCAACAGAATTTTGCACTTCCATACGTCTACTTACACTCGTAAAAATTAAATACATTGTATTACGAACAAATTGTTTATTAGTTGCTGCATAATTTCCAAATGTTGCTAAGGTGCAGCATGAGTAAATTATTTTTGCATGTTTATCATTTACCAAGTATTTACCAAGGACGTCTTACGCACGGTTATGTCCCGAGACGGTATGATTGTTTGTGTATATTTGATGCTTTTAAAACGCAATATAGGGAAATATGTGTCAAGTACAATATGCTCATAAGATTCATTTTCAGACACTTGAATTGCCTAAGAGAAGAATACCGGAGAAATGAAAAAGCGTAAGATAATAACATCAGATACTTTCTTTTTGGGGCACAATGAGACATTTCAATATTTTTAAATCCCATGATTGTACAATTTATTGCAAAAAAAACCCATGGAAATATATCACGAAGCAAAACGTGAAAGCGGGTGCAAGCTTCCTCGCATATCGGAAGGCTACATAAGAATCATTTCTAGATACTGTTATTTCAAGATTTGATAAGTCGTTCTATATGACAATATTAGCGTAACTATCATATTTTACGTTAACAGTTTGTAAAAATCATAAAACTAATTATATATTATAATAACACAGCATTATTTAGGGAGGCCTAAATAAAATGCATTCGTAGTACAACTATTCCCCAAAACCATGCGAGTGTCTGATGTTTATTTCTTACGCCTTTTCATCTCTCTTGTGTTCTTCTCTTAGGCTTTTTCAAGTGTCTGAAAATTAATCTTGAGGCAATATACACCAGATTGATCAAATAGAGTTTTTAATAAGTACACAAATTTGGTAAATAATATGCTCTTTATGCTATTTCTACATTGCTTAAGTATTTTTCAGAATCCAATTGTTAACGTTTCCAAGAATTAAGCAAATTAGACATTGTCGGTTATTCTTTGAACTGTTAAAATAAATAAAATGTAAAATATACGCAACTTAAGCTGTTGGAAGTTAGCCAAATATTTATTCAAATATTTATATCTGTTCCTGTTTGTATATGTATATGCACAAGACATCCCGAACAAACCATTTTGGTGACTTTTATGATTTTCATAATATATTAGCAGAATCGTATTGTCAGAAATTTTATTGCTGTGTTTAAAAACTTGATAAATTTTTATAACTTTTTGTTAAGTATATACGTGGGTTTATATTGATTTTCCAAAATTTAGATATAACTTTTGCACCATTTTGGCTCTAACCTTCTCTGAATAATAGTCCACAAATCTCAAAAATGCTGGATAAGTAAATATGAAACAATATGCATTTAAAAAGTTTAAATTTTGTACATCAAAACAATTAAGTATTTTACTAAAAGGATATAAAATATTCGGATGTAAATTCATACTTTGCAAATTTGTGTAAAGTGCAATAGAATGAGAATCGTCCCCTTTCGTGTCATTTGTGTGAACACCTTAAATTATAATATATGTATGTATATAATGTATGTATAATGTATAACATTTTAAGTTATTTGAGGGTTACAACCTTTTATCGAACCGCTATGCAAAGTCTTTTTAAACATTGCATGTTATTACGAAACTCAATTTTATCGCACTTTTGGTTCCATGACTAAACATTGTTTTTACTTATGTCTAACGTAGTTAAAGGTAATGAAAGTCCCAGTAGCCTATAGAATTTTCTTAAATTAGTATTGAGCAGCTTTGTTATTAATAGGGAATTTTGTATTGGTTGTGAAGTTTGAAGGCTATGTTAATATTATTTGAAACATCATATAGAAAATAATGCATAATATATGTTCTTCAAATAAAATATTTAAAAGATACTTGCAGAGAATTTTCATGTAATTCTATTTCCGTTTGTATGATTCCATTAATAATTGCAGTGTACGTTGAGGGGTTATTAGCCCGAGTTTGAAAGAACTCAGTGCATAAAATGCATTTCTTTTTCTTCAATTTTTTTGAATGATTTGATCCTTACTTTAGTCACTAACTCTTCTTAAGATAAAAATGTGAGCTAACATAATGATAGCTACAATTACAAACAAAGCGAACCGTAGTTGATATCCACGTTTCGTATTACAAGCAAAAGTAACTATTGTTTATTAAGATTTTTAGCAGTAAAGGAAATAACTACACGAAATTACAAAAAAAGGTCGATGAAAAAAGGATGAAAAAGAAACCCAAGTTCTGTAAAATAGTTTGAATGTAGATAAGGAAAACCCATTTTTTATTTTGATGAAAGTGCTGTTGTTTAAATAAATGCTCAAAACAATTTTGGGAGCTTAAACTTATTTTATTCTTACACTTCATCCTAGTTCGAATAGTATTTTTGGGAATTTCCTACTTAAATATTTTCAATATTTCTCCCAGTATGAATTGTTTCTTTCATAATATTTGTGTTTGTTGGTCAACATAATCCTTCTATATATCTTGTAGATAATAAACATTCTACCCACGTTGAAAGTCCGGCATACAGAAAAACAAAAGTACCATTGTGGTCTAGTTTTCATACATGTTTCAAGCTCGACAAATGAAATCCTGGACATACAGTGCAAACCTTTAGGCAGCTTTGCTTATCGTAATATCCCAATCACCAAAATGACATCACTTATCATGCATTGTGAAATACCTTATCATGCGTTCATTTGAACATGAGTGTAATGAGCTCATCAATGGTTTCTTTCGACACACTCTGACTGAAAATGAATTACGACAGAGCAGACCTGCATATTATTTCACACTAGACATTTCAAGTGCTTTATTTCATCTCATGTGGTGATATCTGAACTTGACAATGAACTATTATGATTGCCATTTGCCATATATATGCACATCAAAGAAATAAAACCTCCTTTGGAAAACTAAATCAGTTTGTGGATGTCACTCAGCGAGTCAGGGTCAGCGTTTGAAGATTCAAAAGTTTCAATTCTCTTTTACCCATTATAAACCAATTGTTACCGACCATGAGACTTGCATCAGCAGTAACGTTTTTACTGCTAATTTGTCTCTCCAAGGCAAATGGGGCTAATATCCTATTCTTCATTGGAATGGGCTCTTACAGCCATCGAGTCCCCATCCAACCGTTGATGGACGCCTTGGCTGAAAGAGGACACAATGTCACCATGCTTTCTGGCTATCCCCCGAAAGTGCCTAGCCCAAATGTGACAGAAATTTCGCCGAAGAGACTAGTTCAATGGGCCAAATCCGCAGTCACTGAGGACTTTGATGTCTTCAAATTCCGTAAGGACTCCCAAGTCCTTTTATCAGGGTTCTTCCTACCAAGCATGGGAGTACAAGTTTGTGAGAATCTGTACGCTGACCAAGAGTTCATTAAATGGATGACTGATCCATCAAAAAAAGTTGACGTAGTTGTATGGGACACTTTGATGAACGAATGTGCCTACGGAATGGCGCACCATTTCAAAGCAAAACTGGTAGCCTTTAATACGGGGCAAATGTATCCGTGGCAAATTGAGGCACATTATGGGCTCCCAGATGAAAGCTCATCTCTTCCTGATGGATTGTTAAACATGCCGACAAACATGAATATTTTCCAGAGGGCTGCAACTCTACTTTGGCCACTTGTATGGAAGGCTTACAGAGAACTCTGGTTCCTCCCAAAATTGGAGGAGGTCACAAAACAAGGCTTGGGGCTAAAGGAGATTCCCAG
>JAQIXX010007620.1:0-10578 GCA_034700605.1 Willowsia nigromaculata | reverse complement strand
CGGCATTAATTAGTCCGGTTCGAACCGGACTATTTAGGCCCTTTTAACCGGACTAATTAAGGAATGAACACTAACTGTATATACAAAAAGTGGATTGTGAAACACTCCGTTGTTGATAGTCTGCTTGGCCAGGAAATATGAGAGTATGTGCTCTCTGAGTAGATTTATTTCTAAAGCATATAAAAAGAACTCTGAAAATACACACTTGTAAAGCAGATTTAGCATTCATAAAACATGTTTTTGATGATCTTTAAAGATTGTTGTATGTATGTTATATATTATTATGATACGAAGGATTGATTCATGAAAAGTCAATATCATCCTTTGATGTTGTAAAATAAATGATTAAGCATATACCGGTAAAACAATATAATATGGCCATTAGGTTTATACTCAGGCTAAAGAGTTAATCAGCATTTCACTCACATAATATGATACACACCTAAAGAACATACATTTTCAGCTTTAAATTTTATGTGTCAAAGTGACAGTTACAAGCCAGCATCTTGTGATGTTTATTAATGCACATATGGCCTGTAAAGAAAAGAACATTGACGACTAAACCAGCCCCTGTTAAAGGTTTATGCACACTATGAATATTATATTTAGTATTTGAGTAGTTTTCCCAATGTAATATCTCCTTAAATCTTAATTTGATACTATGCACTTTAAAATGCTCACATGTTTTTGACAATCCATTCATCACATGATGTTATCAACCTACCACAACAAGTTCCATGTGAATTTTCAAAGCTTTCACTTATCTGGGCTGATAAAACATTCGTCAAAATTATCGTGTCGTTATCACTCAATCAGCAAAAGGATTAGTGCAGATTATTTTGAGTCCAATATGGTCAATTGTGATTTGTGATTCTGGCCAGCTTGAACTTAACCGATTTTCAAAATCTTGTTTCTAACTTGACCTTCAAAATGTCATACGCTGAAATGTCAAAAAGGTATTATGAGTCGGACCATGCCAAGATTTACCAGGAGCATAGACCAGTGCCTCCAGATTCGCTTATAGAAAGAGTTGTGGAATTTCTAAAGGAAAAGGTATGCAATAAATAAAGCATAAATTTGGATATTAGTAGGTCTACAGATTATTGTTTATTTTACAGTATGATGGTCCATTAAATCTTGCCGTTGATTTGGGTTGTGGAAGTGGCCAATGCACTTTCAAACTTGGAAATCATTTTGCTTCTGTTCTCGGTACTGACTTAAGCCCGGCCCAGATTAAAGAGGCGACTGACTCTTGTGCCAATTTGAAGCGTACAAATGTGAAGTTTCAGTAAGGTCATTACAGTAGTTCCCAATTTCACGATTTTTCTGGTTTAAAAGTTTCAAAAGAATATTTTACAAATGTTTGAAGGGTATCTCCAGCCGAGAAAATTCCTGTTCCTGATGGCTCCGTCCAACTCATCACAATTTGTGAAGCAGCTCATTGGTTGGACATGCCAAAAGTTTATGCTGAAGCGAGACGAGTGCTTTCCCCAAATGGAGTACTCGCAATTATGGGATATCCACTTCCTCCTGTTTACATTCCCAAGACCGAGGACGCCGATAAATGTGATGCAATTAAGCTAGTGGTCAATAAGGTGTGGTCTAAAATCATTAAAATCTTTTAAAAAATTGCATTGTGTACTTTATTTTTAATTATTCTTACTGAATCTCTGTAAAATAGGCTGTGGAGGTGACACTCGACTATTTGCCAAAACAAGCGTTGTCGGTGTTCAATGAGTACTCAGATATCACAATTCCATTTTCAGATTTTACACGGTTAGTTTAATGATCTGACACGAGATTGCCCTTAAAATTCTAAATGTATTATAACTATTGAATTAAATTTCTTTTAAATTATAATTTTAGAGAGCGAGGGTTTTCCTACACGAAAATGACCAAGTTAGCGGATATAGAAGGCTGCATCCGAGCGTACGCTCCATTTAAAACATTCTGTGTGGAAAAGGGGGATTCTGATGGGAAGGATCTACTTGACAGTATTAAGTCTGGGTAATCGTTTTTCACAACACTCAAGAATTTGTTATGTGCATTTCAAAACTCATGGAGGGCTAAATTTGATAAAGGTTATTTGTTATTGTATGTAGCGTCATTTCAATACTTAATGAAGGACTACCCAAGCCAATGACCGCGGATGAAGCGGAAGAATATGAATTCACAGCAAGTTTCAATTACTTTCTTTTGATGGCTCGTTTGTAAAATTTATTTTCAACTTGTAGTACAGTAAATGATTAAACTACAATTGACACGAATTTCAGATTTTCAAATAAAAAATATAAAAAATAAGAGATAAAAAACATGTAATTTTATTTCTTAAATATTTCAAATTAAGCGAAATTCCCAACACTTAAAAACTAAACAAGGAAAAAGTAAAAAATTTAAGCTTGTAAAATTATAAAGGATTTGTATTTGTATATTACATAGTATAAAGACTGTCATGTTGTTAAGGCATTTATTCTACTAACGAGAACAGTATTTTAGAAGGAAGTCATAATTACTGGTTTTGCATAACATAATTCTGCTCAGATAAGTTAGCGTAAAGCCAAACCGCCATTGGAAATCGTTAGAAACCGTTATAGTTACCAACTTTCCCAGCATCAACGTAGTGAATAATATCGGGTCTTATTCAAACCGTTTTTTATACATAGTGCTCATTGTTTTCATTCCATACATTTTTAGTCTATAATTTTTTCATTTCACAAATTTAAAATTTATAATAGCGTTATTTGTACAACACCTTCAAATAGGTTCAGCATTTTGACTCTCCACCTAAACACATGTATGCAATTTTAAATCTGCTATTCCTGTAATCAAGTTCCCTAAAACTAGATTACTTTAAAGAACGTTTAAACTGTAAACTTTTGGCCTTCAAATGAAATTCTACTTATAATTTTATTCCACATGATTATTTTTGAAAGAATTTTTACATATATTGTTAACAAAAGTCTAAAGTTTATTTTAAATGGTTTTATATACGTATTTTTTTAAAATTGTATAAAATTTCACAAAAAATTTCTTTCATGAGACAAAGGAAGCATTTGGAAAGCCTATACATTTTTGTAGTTAAATCACAACTTGATTTGAATGAGTATGGTGAAATGCACAGGCGAGAGGGTAGTGAACAAGATGAGAAAGATGATTGATATTGCTATTGTATTTATCTATTGTCTTGTGACATTTTTCTTTTGTTCATTAATCCAAATGTTGAAACTTCCAGTGCAACTTTCAGACTTAATTGAACCACATTATTGATTATGTGATGTGATTCAATTCTGTCAAAATCCCAACCAGTACAAAGAGAATGCTTCACCGTACAAAGGCTATTAACAAGTTATTTGACAATTGTTTAGCTTTCCTCAAATTTCAAGCTAAATGAAATTAACGTATGGAACTTTTTAGAGTTTTGGAAAGCACCTTTTGGGTAGTCCGCTATGTGACTCTGACAATGTTAAACACGTAATACTTTTGGACAAAAAGTTTTACTACATAAATACAATGGTTGAGGAACATTTCTCGTGTCAAAAATCTACAAAATATTCAATAGAAACTGCATGCGTGATAGTTAGTGAGAAAAAGGCAAAACGATTTATAAAAGCAGCATGTGAAAATGTAAACTTTTAGACTTTCAACCTTTGTTTGAACAAATGGTTTTGCATTCAGCCTTTTACTTCTCCCCATTTTGAGAGATTTTCAATACGCCGTTAGTAGTTACTGGTGGACTCTCAGAAAGAGTACAATCTATATTTTAAAAATAAATCATAAAGGGTAAAGTACTTGTCAGTCTCTTATGGTCTCTTAATGCCCCATTTGCTTTATATTTGGAAGGTTTGATGTAAATGATGCTTCATTGCAAGTTTTGGTTACGTGCTGAAATGATCTACTTCCAAAATAAAAAGATAATGAGAATTTTTCATTGACTCTAAAATGCTCACAAAACGATCTTTCATTTTCCATTCAAAGAAGCCATTACTCATGAAAAGTGGCAATTAGTTAAGAAGTAGGATAGAAGTAAAACTGTCAATGTCAGTAAATAAGCTTATCTTTAACCCTTGGCACATGTTTGCAAATAAATCCATAAAGCCTAAAGCTGTATAAATAAATATAACACTCGATTATATACGTAAAATCCATTAAAAATATGATGTGTGTAGTCAACTATTCATAGTTGGATGAAATAACTAAAACCAATGCGACTAGATAAGATTATGAGAGTTGACGGGACACTTAGAGTGGCTGTCTGAGCATCAAAAGATATACTTGAAATGACTCCCCTCAGCTAAACAGAAGGCATTTACTTAAAGTCAGACATTTACATGCTTAAGTTATAACATTTTTTCTTCCATTAGCATTTTCCAAAAAATAAATCAGGTTAACAGATTGAGAAAGATCCAGAATGAAGAATTTAAAAAGACGTCCCTCCACCGGAATATATAAATTAAAGATATTTGAATATATTAGAAAGCCTTATTTGAGTTTGTCCATGCTTATTACGCCAAAGAGAGTTTCATATGTTAAAGTATAGTGTATTAAAACAAGCAAACTCGTCAACAGCTTTCGAATGAGTACCCGCATGCCATATGTTTGGTCGCAATAACGGTATTTAATGGCAGCCATTGGACTTAAGTGTTCATTTTCGAAGTAATCCAAACTAAAGATGCTCAATAATTCATTACAACAAATTAGAGGTCAAAAAATCCATTCCACTCATATGTAGACGTTTTCATAGACAGACGCACACAGACAGACGTTTTTCTGCCTCACCATCACCTTTAGAAAGTACCATTCTGGCACTTGATAAATTGGGAATTTTAATCAATATTAATCACTGGTTATTGGCATTACTGACGTGTACCAAGAACATGGCAGGAAAGAGTTCCTGCAATATCAAAATCCTATACGGATTGTTTAATATGAATCATGAAGGATGAGTCAAGTGTTGTTAAGAGCCATTAATCATTCAAATTTTACATCTTTAGTGGAAAATGAAATAATTTTATGAAAAAATTGAATTAAACATTTATTGAGTATCACAACATAATCCCTAACCTCTGACTTCTCATTTTATCGAATCAAACTGCGTCTCAATTTCATTGCATTCCAGTTTTTATCTTAATGTACAACCTGCGAATACAGGATAAAAAATTCATAGAAACTTGATATAAGTTTCCATGAAAATTTATCGAATTATTACCGAATGTATGGTTATATCAAAATTCAGATATACACAAAATATAAAACTCCAGATATGGAAATTCCTACACTAGTCAGTGCTAGTGAAAGCGATTTCATAGAAAAGAGATTTCGGGGATTTAAATACATTTCTGGCTGTCACGAATGAAAAATTTTATTTTCAAAATAATTTATGAAAACATCACATTACTACATTTTAGGATTAATGTTTTACATTTATTTTTCAAATACATCCATTTAAAGAGTTTAGGAGTTGAACGAAAAAATATTTTAAAGTCCGTGGATACGGGTTTTACCGGGCTTATATGCGTTATCGGGTTTATAAAAGTTTACATGCATTTTATCGACGGAATTTAAATTAACGACTTGTGGGAGGGATCACTCCGTTGCATTGCATGCTTTCGATCAATTCTTGCATTTAAAATGAGAGACTTTTCAGTGACTTCTGACGCTCTTTGCATAAGCATAATAATTCATTTTTGCCACAAAAAATTGCCAAGTATGAAAAAACAGGAATTTGTTGATGTTATTTCTGCACTTACAGAAATTTTGTATCATTTCATTAAACACACCAAAATAAAAGATTGCGAAAATATATGGATTTTGTGCATTGGCACGATGAAAAAGTTATGTATGCAAAAATAGTATCAATGATTTCCTTAAGGTCTCTTCTTTCATACTACTAATAAACGTTTCTAAAAAGTTAAGTTGATGATTCATCTTATGTCACCCCAAAGTGATCCTCTTCTTCAGATAAGGGAAAACGAATATTTTACACTGTAAAATTATTGTAACTTGGAGTGTGAATGGGAGTGCGACCACAGGATTTCCTCCCAACCGCCACGTAGCCTTAAATTTTGGTGGGTTTTGAATGAAATTTTAATGACCTTGTAATAGCAAAAATTCCGCCGAAACAAAAGCTTCCGCTTGAATAATTTTTAATTACGGGGTAAGTTATTATATCGGCCCGCAAAATTCAGTAAAATATATGAGAAGAGAAGTGATCATGTCAGTTTTTAATAGGCCTTGAACCCCGAACGGTCCTACCATACCGTTTGAAAGCGCTTCCCATTGTTCTATGTGACAAGCGCTTTCAAATGGTGTGTGAATGATAAGTACTGTTCTGTATTCAGCGCCCATGAAAAGCTGATATGATCATTTATATTGTGAGTCAAGGTGGAGAACGTTTAAAAGAATTTCCGTATCTGCGCAGACTTCGTATTACACTCTGTGTAATCAACAAATTTCTTGAAACTCTACGTCATCTGCCAGTATAAAAAGGGATGAAAACTTGGACCTATCATCAATTGACCAGAGAAGTGAAGAAGAATCAAATAGACACCTGAACTGAACCACAAAATCGGGCGGAAACATAGACGCGTTACAAGAAAAACCACAAGGTAACCTAAAAACATGTTTATTGGCAATTTTGAAAAATCCTAAATAAGTTGACATTGACTTTCAACATTTTAAAACAATTATTAATGAAAATATATTGAATATGATTCAACAGAAACCCTTGGTTTTGCATTTCCAAAAAATGAAGAATTGGGCAATTCCACTGTGGGCAGTTCTGCTCGTCATGACTTGGACGGCTGGTGTTCTGGCAATCCCCACAACAACTTCCACTACCTGCAAATTTGGCCAATACCAATGCTCTAATAGTAATCGGTGTATCCCACAGAGAAATCGTTGTGATTCGAATTATGACTGTCCCTATTATGACGACGAGTATGACTGTCCTACCGAGGCAATACTTAGACGAAATCAATTACTATATTACCAGACTTTGGCCTATGTACAAGGTGAGATGCACAAATTAAAAATGCGAATTCTAGAAAACTTTTAAATCAGTCATAAACATAAATGAGGGCGCAGTGAGGGTATTTGCATTTTGCATTCAATGTGACCCAATTTTTCTTCTATTCATTTTACAATAATTTTAGTTAAAGCATGATTTTTCTACTGTCAGCTTCCTATAAAATACGGATGAGTTTTTCACGGCGTACAAAATTGTTTCATTTCCTCCTCTTCAGATTTAAAATACTATAAAGAACATAAGAAAAACAATTTCTTGAATTAATTTGTCAAATATCTTACACGAGTTTTCCGGTGTGGTTATCTTAATATAATTTTTTTTAAATATCCCGCCTACCTAAGAATTATTTTATTTATAACAAAATTCAATACTTTCTGATATATTTAGAAGTTTTAGAACTTCTTAAAATTGAAGCCACAGATAATTGTCAAAGTCATGCTGGAACTATAATTATAACTGTAAACTACATTTATTATTATAGCTATATATTTTGTGCACCATTCGAATATTTGAGGAATATTTTCCCTGTATGTTTTATGATATGACGTGTAATGAAAGACAAGTTTTTTTCATTTTAGCTATTGTAATCTAAATTAAGAAGGAATATCATGTGTCTTTGCTAAAGTGTTGACATTATTCGTATCTAATATAATATAGAAGTTAATATTAACTACCTAAATATCGTTAAGATTATGTGTCCAATAATATACTTTTGTCAAAATTCAACAATTTACAAGCACAATATTTAGTAAATAAATGCTCATTCAAAATTTATCGTAGCATAACTATTGATGACTTGTGTTGGCTTATACTGATTTTCAATTATCAAGATGGTGAGCTTTAGCATAGAGTTTTTGGCATGCAAGAATCATAAAAAACAAAACAAATACTTAACAATTCAGTAATCAAAAAATTACTCAAAATCTGTTTTATATAATATTGTTCGCGTATTTCAATGTTTCATACAGGAAGAATTCATAAGACATCTTCAGTTATAACTAAAGCATAATATTTTACTACACGACTGATGCTGATTGCTGTCTGGAAATTTGCTAGACTTGTTTTTAAAGCAATGTTAAATGAGTGATAAAAATCATTTAAGGATGAAGGAAAAACAAATCAAGAGACCAAACAATCATGCTATTATCAAGATGCCCCATTATTCATCTTTCAACTCTGACCTTATCATACTTTTCGACGAGCGATACATCCTTGCAAAGGTATACAAATAAAATGTATTCCTGGAAAGAAAATGCATCACGTTTCTTTGGCAATCATATCAATCGTTCTCAAGTCATTTCACCATTTGGTGATGCATAAAACTTCGTTAATGAAATCATCATAAAGAGGAAAATAACTACAAATTATAAATAATGATAAGCAGTTAAAATTAAACGAAAACGGGTAAGAGTGATTATAATAAATGAATTGTTTTACAGTAAGCTACCCAGAAACCCTATCAGCTAAGGGCAGAAGAAAAACTGAAATTTCAAAGAAAGCTCATATTTCAAAGATCAACCAAAATGTTTGCCTAATCATTGACCGCGTACGACTGTCGACATTTTACTCTAAATGGAATGATAATAGACAGTAAAGATATTATTTAAAACATTATCTTTAACCCTCATTTATTCCATCCACTATTTATATAAACATGAGGGTGTAGTTCAGGAGAAACCAAGTTTCATATTGAGTTCCTTAAATACAAAGTTGTTGTTTCATTTTAAAAAAGTTTGCAAATATCTGAACATCGCAAACTGATTTTTAAAACTATGAAGTGTTCATAAATTTTAAGGTGGAAAGTCGGAAAGTTCACATCAGAGGTCTCCAGTTAAGATAGAGAGGAAATCCATTTTTACAGAGAGAGCTTCCCATAAACTGTTTACGGTGCTTGTTAGGAAGCCATAGTGATTCAGCACTGGCAAACTGTACGTACCTACACTTTGGATTCCAAAGTTTGGAATCAAATATTAAATAAGCCCTCCTGAATAGTTGATGATTGCTTTCCAAAAGCCGCCGAAAAAATTACCAACTTTCTTCCACAATTTTCACTACAAAATTGCTCACAATTTTCTCCCAACTTCTGCAAAATTCACGTTCCACTTCGTGTTGAGCTGTCGATATTAGTACTGCATGTCGCAAGTCACCCCGAAGAGAATGCATTCGCCTTCGACTTTTGTTGTTGAGGATTTTAAGTACCTATTTGTTTACTTAGGCACCTCCATACCCTCTCTCATCAACAATTAACAAATGAAGCAATACCGTGGTATGCACTGCATATTAATTATTTTAAGGGACTGTTATTGTGGTGACGGACAGAAGATAACAGTGAATGCGAGAGTGAATTGAAAATCAGTTGTCAAGTTGAATATGATGAGATGAAGGTGACACAGGTGGACTGCAATTAATAGTGAGAGTTGCCGTTAATTTAAATGCTAATAATTACTTATGATTTTGAAGCTGTTAATTGTGTGTGATTTGCGAGGAATCATTTTATTGGACCAAACTGTTAGTAATAAATTCAATCAAATTGCTGATAAATGTGTCATTTTTTTCATAGGTGACAGTTGAGTGACTCTGGACTTGAAGACTGGATACATACGCAAGCAGCCAATCATTGAAGGAAGGAACGAGGACTCTGATTGAAAGTGAGTTCTAGCTTTAATTCGTAATTAGCCAATAATGAATCCAATGGGTTGCAAATGTATGTAACGTAATGCATTCTTGTATATTGCAGTTAAAATAAAAAGGCGAGACACAGGTTCCAGGGCTTGTCAGATCTACAATGAAGTCAGGTGGAGGTCCCTCTCGGCCAGTGACACGTGGGCAGAAGAGGACCGCTGAAGTGGAGGAGGAAAGCCGGAAGCGGTTCTGTGCTCCGCCGGGTTACATTGGACCAAACGACATCGTCATCGAAGCAGATGTTAAGCGTGAAATCAAGAAGGAACAAGCACCAGATGAAAAAGAAATGGAGGTGAAAGTCGCGATAACCAGCTTCCAAGACCAGCCTCTCATTAAAGAGGAGATAAACCCAGAAGATGAGTTTCGTGGGGATCAACAATTAGTGGGAGTCACTGACCCTGACACTGAAGAAATCAATATTATTCAACTGGGTTCCAATGTTGAAGTTAAAGAAGAGCCTGCGCTCCCGGTGCTATGCAAGCGGTGCCTGGATTTCAGGAAAAAGTTGGAAAAGGCAGAGAAAATGAAGAGGAAAAACGATCTGAGGATTCGAGAATTGGAACTGGAACTGGAGGCACAACAGCAAAGAAATCAAGAGTTATCAAAGAGGCTGGAGGAAGTAGGGGGCTCCAATAACACGGACGAGACTGAAAGTGAGAAAGGTTCCATCAATGAAGACGACTCGGATACGGAAGTGGATGAGAACATGAACCCGATATTTAGGGCAGTTTTAAAGGGAAAATCGAAGGAGGAGATTCTAAGTCTTGTGAAGATGGGGGAACTCTGGGAAGGCAAAAATGACAAAGGTGACTCGGTGCTCCATGTTGCAGCGAGATCCGGAAACCTTGAAACGGTCAAGTACTTCATATCTC